>JARKIC010001751.1:0-97531 GCA_029378375.1 Mycena olivaceomarginata | reverse complement strand
GAAGCCACGCTTGTGGCAATAGTCGTAGATGTAGATGTTGAACCTGGATGGGCTATCAGCCTCGAGCGACAGCGTATTTGGTGCGCATTACATCTTGTCGCCCTCCCAGGACAGGGAGTTGGCCGCTGGGTCCTGCTGGGGCGTCTGTGTGCCCGGAATGGTCCCTGGGGAGCGACCGCGGTCATGGTGGGAGCCAAGAGCAGTGCGCTCTACAAGAAAACGGAGGCAGATGAGACAGGTGTCAAACACAGACACTCGATATATTATCTCGCCAGGACCAGAGATGGAGGGAGAAGGAAAGAAGAATATCACGGTGGGTGCGGAGAAAGACAAGTCCTTTTACGGCCGAATCGTTTCAGGCGTGCCTATGCTGATCTCGACTGCACCTGGGTAACACATTATATTCCTCTACTACATTGTATATTAAATCCCTTAATGCCGTCGCACCAGGGCAAGGTGAACGTCGTATCCCCATGCAAGATGTTTTACCTCTATCAGTCGTCGGATCTCGCGCCAGCCTTTCGCTTCCTCGTCTTCCCCTAGCTCTCTCACGACATAGATAAAGTCAGCAGGCGACAGCAGAGACCGGAACAGCGACCCAATCAAAAATGCTATGAGCGCGATAATCACCACCGTCGACAACGGATACACCGTCGCCGTCCGTGTGCTGAGCTCGTGGGGCGCATCAATGTCCCCGAGTCCCCCAGGAAGCTTGCGCCCGCGCCCGGGTGACGTAGCACTTACAGCACTCGCACTCGAAGCTCCCGCGCTTGGCGTTGAACCCGTCAGCCGTGTCATGAACTCGAGAAGGCGGTTCGACCCCGTCTGCTGCAGCACCGCAGGCGGTGGCGGAGTATCCGGACAGTGGCTAAATAAAATGTCAGTTGCATCCGAGCAAGCGCAACACAGATTAATTTACCGTTCCAACTGTCTCTTCCTTGCCCTCGGCGTTACTGTTCTCCCGCAGTTCCGTCGAGTTCTCTCCGTTCGCAGCCACAGCCGCGAGTGCTCCAGCGTCCAGCAAATTATCTGCTACGGCAACAGGAGTTCTGAGTTGCTCAGACAGCATCTCGGGCTCATTTTGCGAACTAGTTTAATAGATTAATTATGTCTCTATCCGGAAGAAATGCGCCAACTTACCGTGAAAGCACACCCATCTTGGATATCCGGTCGTCGAGCAGCTCCTCCCGCCCGAGCGTCGTGAGCGCCTCCTTCTCTTTAACGACTGATGTCTTTGCCGTCCACCACCACCACCGCACTGCCCTTCTTCCCTCCTGGCCGCACCTCAACTTCCACCACGGCACCGCTCTCCTCGAGAGACAACAGCCACGGCGGCTTAGGCGGCGCGCCCCGCACCTCATCCGTCAGCGGGTCCCTCACCGTCGAGATCTGATACTGCGCCGTTGGCAGCGTGAGCTTGACCAAGTGTCGCGTCGGCGCCTCTGTCGTCAAACCCGACGAGTGCAGCGGCGACGACGGCATCGTGTGGATCGTCACCACCAGCGGCAGCACGTCCACCTTCTTTTCCCCACCGAACGCACAAACCGACAGCGGAATATACTGCCCCCTCGCGCCGACCGCGAGCTCCGCGCGCAGTGGCGTACGCAGCGCGATGGAATACCCCTCCGGATACAGCTTCGAGTCCACCACCAGCTCCGCGACGAGTAGGTCCGTCGGCGCGCGCACCTCCCCTTTGATCGTGAACGCCGACGACGAGCGCCCGCGCAGTTCAGAACCAGACGACAGCGTGCGCTCGCGCTCGCGTGCAGCGCCTATCGACTCTGTGCGCTGCCGCGGGCTAGATGACGTCGACTCTGCGCGCGTCCGGGACACACTGGAGCCGCTCGACGTCGATTCAGCGCGCTCGCGCGAGGATGACAGGGGTACCTGGAGCGAGGGCGACGACGGCAGGGACGGGAGCCCGCTGATCGTCGACCTCGACCCCGACGACAGCGTACTGCTATCGCTTGGGAAGCTAGGCAGCCCCTCGAGCGTGTCCGAGGGGCTCAGTGTCAGTCTGCTCGGCCGCGGAGTTTGGTCTGCGAGCGTCGAGGGTGTGGGTGCCGAGGCCGGTGGCGCGGTGGTGGTCAGAAGAATGGTGCTTCGGTACACCCGCTCGTCCGGCGTGTACTTTGTATTCACCAGCACGCGGTGCTCGTCGCGCCGCCGCACTTTCCACGAGGTCACCGCGAATGGCTCGTGTGCAGCCATCTCCTTGTCCGGGATGACGAGGCCGGCGGCGGGGAGCCGCGTGATCGGGAGTGAGGAGATACTCTTGAAAAACGCTTCCACCGACAGAATCGCACGCGGCGCGGCGGCGTTGATCATCGAGTTGAAAGCCGCGGGAACGGACCCGGCGTAGTCCATCGCTACCATGTGAGTGCAACGCGTCGAAGGGATCGCGTAGTTCTCCTTCGTGTACGGATCCAGTGTCTCCAATATCCACGCGTCGACGAACACGCGTCCTATGGGCAACACATATGGATTGTATTTCCCCGGCGAAAACGATGAAACAGCATCCGGACTGAACGACGCCGACACGCAAAAAATAGCGTTCCGCGGCCCGTTTGACTGTTCTGCGACGTCGCCATTCGTGGGCCTTCGAGAAGGCGAGATGTGCGCGCGGGCAAGAACAGACGCCACATAGAATCCGCGGTCTCGGAAGGGAAACCCTGCCTTCGCCAACGAACGACGTCCGGCAGCTGGCACCGTACGATTCGAGAACAGTCGCAGAGTCGAACCGCTCGTCCCATTTCTTCCGGCACTCGAATTCCGTGACGATCGCCGCCAGTTCTTCCGCGGAGACGCCCTCGATCACCTTCTCTCCCTTGTGCACCTGGATAACAGGCGAAATCTCGGCGCAAAGCCTGCGGCGGATGGACAATGCCTTGTCGTTCAGCGGGATCCAACCCTCGGAAGAACTGTACGAATGCGATTTCTGGACCCACGCAAGCGCCTCCAGCGCATACTGCATGGGCAGCTTCGACGACGACGGAATAGCATCGCCTGGTGTAGCGGGCGAAATTGCAGCGATTGCCTGTTGTGTCGTCGTAGTCGTTTGATCAACAGCATATGTGAAAAATCTCGAAAGGGGACTCGAAACTCGGGGTGCGGTAGCCCAGCCCATGGACCGCGGGTTGGAATCAAATTGGACGGATCCTCCGAATCCGCGTCCCATTCTGCCCGCCGTCTTCGGATGACGCCAACGACCGGCGGTTGATCCAGCGGTATACGTGCTGGCTTGACGCGTTTCTGCTTCGTCAGCGACTTGATCTCGCTGTCCTGGAGCTCGTCCACGTCGACAGTGATTTTCGAGCCATTAACCATGACGAGCCCCTTCTCCTTCCCAGGCGCGCGCCGGACGAGAACCAGCAACCGCTCGTCGTCGACGAACATCGCGTCATGCGTCAGAGTCAACCACAGGCCCCCGCCCTCAGCAGACAAGCGATGCCGGCGCAGGCATGACAGCGACTGTGGCGGCGGATCGACAACGATGTCCAGCGACGGCGCCCAGGCATCCATGTCGCACCGTAGCTCACACTCAATCACCGGATGGCCCGCAGCCCCAATCGAATTCGTCGACGTGTCCGAACCAGAGGATCGGCTCGCAGACGCCTCGTACTCCACCTTGAAGCTCGAGCGATCGTGGTCGTAACGCATCTCGTTCGCTTTCGCGCCCGCTAATCGCGTCACGACGGGCGGTCCGCCACACTTGATTGCGAACTCGCCGATCCCTGCCAGTGCGTTGATCATCAGGGTCGGGATCGACGCCTTGTTCGTCCATCCCTTCGGGTCAGATTGCTCCAGAAGCGTTAAGAGCGTCGTGGTGGGCGACAGGGTCTCGATTGCCCAGCCGCGCAGATCAACCTGAGTTCGAATAACGTTGGGATCGACGGGCGGTATATTCGGGAAGAGATGAGGATCGTCGGCGGAGAATGAGAATACATGGATCGTCGTAGGTGACTTGTATACAGTCTTGAGGACCACGGAGTCGCGACCACTGTGGAAATCGAATTAGACACGTGGGTATATCGAAAGAGGACGATGCATTACTTTACCGGCCAAGCTGGTTTAGTCTTGTAGTGCCACAGCTCGGTCAAGTCATTGACGTCCTCCAGCAATACTGCATCTTCATGGTTCTTGTCCCAATTCATTTGAGCACCTGGAGAAACAACGGCGCTGTAGAGGTCCCACAAGCCTACACCAACAAAGGTAGCTTCTGCCCGATAAACGACCAAGGTCGGGTCAATTGAATCGAGCTGCGTTATTGATACTCCTTTGGCGTCCGTTGCTGCAAGAAAAAATGAATCAGTTCAGAGACCAGGCCCGCATAGGTATGAAACTGACTCCGCCTCCATTTGGCTTCAGGTTCTTGGAGGAGAGACGAGAAATATATGTAGTTCCTCCGTACCCGCGAGAGTATTGATTTCTCGGCGTTGGCAGTTCGTTCCGTCGGCGGACGAGGTATTGTGGGGCCCGAGGAAGTAGACGCGACGCTACTGCCTGTGTGTATGGACGATGTCGTGTTGAAACTAAGATCAGCTGTACTCGAGACGTCCTGGAGAATTTGTGAGAGATAAAATAAGACGACGGGTCGCGTTCTTCGATATCCTGGATCGTCTGAGGAAGGCCGTTGAGCCGTAATCCAGAGGATGGTCCCGACCTCTCCACAACCACCCGGACTTTGAGAACCGAATGCTCGTCGATGAGGGGCGCGTGCGTCAGCCGGACGACAATTTGATCCAGCGGCAACGATAATTCTGAGGTGAGCGGGAACGAGCTACTTCGAATGGCGAGCATCGACCAGGGGAGTCGTTCCACCTCCTCGGAGGATGCTCTAGTTGACACCTGAACATCCCAGCCCTCGTCGGATGGCAACACACACTCGATGGCGCGCCTCAAACGCCGTTGCTCGCGCAGCGCATGCAGCTCGTCTATCCCTTGCCCGGTCGGAGCGTGCTCCTCCTCCTCTGGTATAATGGCATAGTCGATAGTAAGCGCCTCCCGGTCGTTCTGAAAGCGAATGCGCTCGATGGACACGCCGTTCCCGTATCCCGTGAGCTTTGGGATTCGCGAACCGCGCTTCATGACGGTTTTGAACAAGCCCAGACCCATTGTTGAAAATTGTTGGAGTGTGCCAGAGGACGACCCTAGATTCCAGGCTGTTCGAAGGTCATGCTGCCAGAAGCAAGTGATGCGGAGTCTGCCTCCTGGGGAGGATCTCTTCCGCTGCGGTTCCCCCGGAGTAGAGGGGAGCTGAGGCGGGGGGGCAAGGTGTTGTATGCACCAAGCGAACACTGTAGAGAGTTATATTCGGGTACAAGAAAGAGACGTCTACTCACGAGTAACGTGTGACCTGACATACGGAGGAGATGGTCGTAGATACGCCGGCTCATCCGGAGAACGCGGCAGAGAGGTGGATATGTCAATGAATGTCGATGCATCGTGAAATGATCGTGAAATGGTGACCGCGTCGCGGGGACTAGAAACACGTTTAGCCTGCGTATACCATAGAAACAAAGAACGCACTTTGCAGGCCACCCCAACGTAAAGTTCGTCTTGCATATCCGAGTGGTGTGATCGAAAACCTCGACAAGATGCGCGTCTTCCACTGCTGGATCCCACTCTTGCCTCAGTTCCGGTGTCGTGAGAACAGATTTCCACGGTTCCAAGGACACGGACTCGTCGCCGGTCGGAACGTCGAGCACGAGCCGATATACGTCGCCTCCTCCTGCCTTGCTCGGTTTGCGGTGAACGACCACGTCAGCTAATTCCGGTATTGCGGGCGCCCGTGCCTTTCCCTTTTTATTCGCAGTCGAGTCTGTCGAAGCAGATAGTCGCTTCCACTCCGCAGACGAGGGGGAAGTCAGAAGTTGGCGAAAATGGGTCTCCGCATCGTTCAGAGCGCTGTACCAAGACTGCCGCAGCCTGAACCGCACCACATAAAAATTAGAAACATCCGGGAGGGAATTTCTGACCTAGAACCATCAGACATTGTCGTGGTGAATGTTAGCGTCAAGACCAGAACGCGGTGGTTCAGATTGTCCCGGCGCTGCTGCTGAAGTGCATCCCAATAAGGGAGCGATCACGAGTTTCTGATCTGATCCATATCCTTCCTTGCTGCGTCCACCTCGGAGTCATCCAGTTCGGGTCTAGCAGTCCTTGGAGAATCTTTCATGGGTCATCGCGTGCTCAGCATACAATCCCATGTCGTCTTTGGCTATGTGGGAGGGAAAGCAGCAGTATTTCCCTTGCAATGTCTCGGGTACGACGTCGACGTATGCGCGTTTCTCAACCCGCTCGTATTCGCGTTTGATGCGGATTCTAGGTAGTAACACCGTCACTTTTCGAATCATTCGGGTACGAGCGTTTAGTCTTCCAGCCCCGAATCAAGAACGATAGGCGTTTTGAATCTGGAGCAAAACTTGGGTCAGTTTGTGCGACTGAACGAACGCGTTACAACTCGTGTGGAGTGGCTATGGAAATTATCTCCCGATTACGGAGGCAACCTCTTCGCTGGGCGACCTGAGTTTTGCTCGAAACTCAAACGCCTTTCGTTTTGAATCGGACAGCATATTAATACTTCTCAGGTTATGGACGACTCGGCGGCACAAAACGACTGCGTCCGAACTGACCGCCATTTTCGAGAGCTTGCAGCGCAACCAACTCCTGCTCCCCGATAGACTCCTCACAGGTTATTTCTCTCGTTCTCACGACTCTTTCTCCGGATCTTGAAATCCAATTCATCAGGCTACATCCCAGGTGCCGAAGGCCTTCTCGTCGTCGCGGATCTCGTTGAAAAGCTCAAATCTGAGAAACCCGATCTCGTCTACGTTCTCGACCGTATGCGCTATTTCGTCCGTCTATTACAAACCAGAATTTAATTTTCAAAACAGCGGTCCTCGGCGACTCGGGCCGTCTATACGTCGCACCCGACGTGATACCGGTCTATCGCAGGATGCTCCCCCTCTCCACGGTCATTACACCAAACTGGTTCGAAGTAGAGTGAATACCGCGCGTTTTTCGCCCGTTAAATCGTGCTCACTCTCATTCCTTTCCAACAGAACCCTAACAGACGTCAAACTGACGGACCTCCCCTCCCTGCGGCGCGCCCTCACTGTCCTGCATGAGCACTATCGCGTCCCCAACGTCGTCATCAGCTCCATCCCCCTCGCTGCCTGGCTCCAAGCCGCCCTCCCTCCTCGCCTCACCTCCGCCCTAGACGACTCCGAATCGCCCTACCTCCTCTGCATCTCTTCCTCTGCAAACTCATCCGAAGGTGCCCTCTCGACCGTCCACGCGCAAACCGTCCCCCTCCTCCCGGGCTACTTCTCCGGCGTCGGCGACCTCTTCTCCGCGCTTCTCCTCGCGCACTTCGTTTCCCCTCTCTCCCCTCCCCCTTCCCCTGACACTCCTAGCATGGACACAGTAGTCTCCCTCGCCGCCTCCCACGCCCTCACAAAGACACATGCCATCCTCTGCCTCACGTACACCCACTCCGAGACGCTTCCCCCAGACGAGCGCGCTGCGACGGACGACGAACAGGACGCGGCGGACCCGTTAAGGCAGGTGAAGCGCATGCGTGGCCGGGAGCTGCGGCTCGTGCAAGGGCAGGATATTTTACGCGGGGTGGGCTGGAGGGTGTCACCAGGGGGAGATGCTACCGTGGACCGACTTTTGGGAGTCGGACTGATTCTAAGACTTGGATGGAGCCTTAGTAGACAACAAACATATCTAGAAAATAGCGTAGAATTTAATTTGTACTAGTCTGTGGGGTCCGTTGTGCACCACGTTCTCGTGCTCTTGGCCCAGATCCAGTGTATTTCAAGGCTAGACTCTACATCTCTATTTGTTGCCGGCTGTACAGTAAATCGTCTGCATTTGTACATAACTTACAAGCATTCAAGTCCGTGTAATACTACCATTGGAAGTAAATGAACACACTTTGTGAGAATCGTCAGTATTAATCGCTAACATTAAACTCGTCCTCTTCACACTCCATCTCCACTGCTTCTTCATACGACCTTACCCAAATGAGCCCCCCACCCTCAACCGCCGGATCCATAACACACGAAAAATGTGTGCACTCATTCTGCACCGGCTGCACCTCCAGCTGGCGCGCCACATCCGCTACCTTCAGCCCCTCTTCTTGCCCTTGCCCTTGCTACCCTGATTTGCCCCAACCCACATCCGCGAAACACACTCCTTCCGCTCAGGCTGTCGTCCAACAGCACATCCCTCTCGATGCCCGGCCGCACTTCCTGCGCAACAACATCCCGCCATCATCGGGTCAAGCGCCTCCATCCCCAGATCGTGGTTCGTCACCGCGAGGAAGTCGTCTGAGCGCTGCACCACCGCGGAATTAAATCTTTCTCAGCACGAGGACGGACGCGGGGGTGCAGAAGGGTGAGGTACATGGCGTGCTGGGGGTGCGGGGAAAGTCGCGCGCGAGTGCCGCGAGGGAGGGGGGGCGGGGAGGAGGAGAGGAGGAGGGAGCGCAGACGGGAGGGGATGGAGGGCCGAAGGCAGAGGGAGGGAGAATGGGCTTGGTGTAGGCGGTGGGACAGGAGAGATGAGGGGCGAGGCAGAGGCGAGACGGAGGCGGTAGTTGAGGAGAGGGAAAGGGCCCGCGCGGACGCCGGTGAGGACACCGATGTAGCCTGCGTAGTGGTGACTGCCCGTGCAACAGTCTGACCGTCCCGGACGTAGTCCACGCAGATAATCAGCTTGCGCAGAGGGTCCATATCCCCAGTCCAGACTGCGGAAATGCACATGCCGTTTCTCAGCGCCTGTTTCTCGCGTCAGTGACGCGCACGCCACCACTCGAGCAGCCGGAGACAAGTCCAGGAAGGTGTTGAAAGCGACGACCAGGTGAGGGGCACACCCGTGACCTTGGATATTCCCCGATCTCCTTATTTTCTTCAGAAGAATGGACGCGTCCGAAGTAGTGACTTTTGCTAGGAAGTTTAGAAGACGGTGGGGCGCCGTAGCCTTAGCAGGCATCGTAGATGGGGCACAATTTCCACAAGATGTTGCTTATAGTCTGCACATATTTCCAGATAGCGTTCCTCGGTTGGCAGAGAGAGGTCAACGCGGTATGTTGGAGGGTCAGACGGGCTGCTGAGACGTCTTGTTGTAGCAGCAGCTTTAGTCTTGGAGCGTGTAGTAGGAGCCATGAAGACCAAGGGTGTAGCAGTGATTTTATACTAGCTCACTGTTATAGTCGCGTCTGCTGCAAGTCTGCTGTGCGGGCGGTCATGATAGTCACGGTGACTGCGCGAAATGATCGAGACCACAGCTTGCCATAAACCACTACAGACTGCCCAATAACCTTCTGGTACTTCAATTTCCTTCATCTCGACTCAACGTACGTCCCGATTTTGAGTGGCGCAAAGGTTTCCATCTGATTCAACTTTCCTGTAGTCGGTGGCGAGTACCTCTGCATTTTGGTTTCTGTTGTCCGTTACAACTCATACCAGGTCACAGCAATAATCTTCATAATGGCGGATACCGAGGTTGCCGATTATCGTGGACAATGGCACAGGATTCGTCAAAGTCGGATACGCAGGCTCCAATTTCCCAGAACATGGTACAAACTTGCTGCTCTAGATCTGTGTCTAAAGGAAAGTAATCAATCTCACCAGTCTTCGCCTCCGTCGTCGGCCGCCCAATACTGCGCGCTGAGGAGCGAGTCGGATCCGCTATTATCAAAGACATCATGGTCGGCGACGAGGCCGCCGAGAACAGAAACTACCCTCCAGATCACCCAGCCCATGGAGCATGGCATAGTGCGCAACTGGAAGACATGAAGCACCTCTGGGACTATACCTTCGACGAGAAGCTCAAGGTCGACCCCGCGCGGCAGGAAGGTCTTATTGACGGAGCCCCCCGATGAATCCGAAGGTCAACAGGCAGCGCATGTGCCAGGTCATGTTCGAGGAGTACGGTTTTGGCGGCGTGTATGGTCGCCATTCAAGCCGTGTTAACGCTGTACGCGCAAGGTGTGGCGACTGCGGGCTACAGGTTGCATCGCACGTCCGGCTGACGACTGGATGGGGAACAGGTCTGACTACAGGCGTGGTTGTCGACTCCGGCGACGGTGTCACGCATATCGTGCCCGTTTACAGTGGCTTTGCCCTCCCCCACTTAAACGCGCCGGTTGGACATCGCCGGGCGCGACGTGACGCGCTATCTGATCAAGCTCCTGCTCATGCGCGGCTACGCATTCAACCGCACGGCCGACTTTGAGACTGTCCGAGAGATCAAGGAGAAGTTGTGCTATGTCAGCTATGACCTCGACATGGACACGCGACTTTGCGGAGAAACCACCGTTCTTGTGGAGAGCTACCAAGTGCGTTACGACGAGATAGCTAAATATCTCTGCATTCCTTATTAGATTTCTAACGCTACAGCTACCAGACGGCCGCACAATCAAAGTCGGCTCCGAGCGATTCGAGGCGCCAGAGTGCATGTCCTCCAGCCGCATCTCGTCGACGTTGAGGCAGCCTGGAGTGGCAGGTGCGTCGTTCTCTTCCTCTCCTCTCATCCAACACTCCAAAATAACATACTAAAATTACAACTCTCCAGAAATGCTCTTCCAAACAATCCAGAACGCCGCCCTCGACATACGCACGGAGCTGTACAAGCACATCGTTCTGTCCGGCGGGTCGAGCATGTACCCGGGCCTGCCGAGCCGGCTCGAGAAGGAGATGAAGCAGTTGTACCTCACGCGCGTGCTTAATGGGGACCCGACGCGGTTGAAGGTGCGTTGTGTGTTTTGCAGTTCCTGTATCTGTTGTTTTCGTTGTTTCGTTCCTTTTGGGGGCTTCCTTTCGCGGTTGGTTGGATGGCTAGCTAACCCTCAATCGCCTCCAGAACTTCAAGATCCGCATCGAAGACCCCCCGCGTCGGAAACACATGGTTTTCCTCGGCGGCGCCGTCCTCGCCGACATCATGAAGAACCGCGAGGACTTTTGGATATCGCGCGAGGAGTGTTCGAGCAGGGCGCACGGTCGCTGGATAAGCTCGGGAGGGGGGGAGAATAATTGATTGTACAGTATAACCAGTGTATGCGCTGGATTCGGATGGGTGTAGAAATTAAATTTTACCCTTGTTTCTAGATGTGCCCATAAGCACGAACCCTTTCAAACAAAATCTTCGGATCTGAGGTGATTCGGTCAGGTCTTTGCAACCAATTTGCAATGCCAATGTACCGCACCACGCAAACGATCCGCAAAAGTGAGAGTAACCTTTTCCCATCCGTTTCCTCCCATTGAGGCAGCCGAACTCTGAAAGCATGCGGAAGTCCGCTAACATTTGTCTCCTCTTACAGTCCTGCCTAGTCCCTACGATCTTTCAGCACCACGCCGAAGAGAGCAATCTCCGAGGGGTCATCCTCAGAGTCAGCGAGTGCACTCTTCTAGCCATGGGCGCCGGTCGGGTGGCTTTCATCGCCACTCGATGGTTGGTTCGGCGTGCGATTCTTCTTAATGTCGCATGCGCAAGTCCTTTTGTTGACCTCCTTGGACTTAGTCGAAATGAAGGGGGAGCAAAAACACCCGTAAGATAAAGGCGTTAGAGGAGGCCGATAGGGACTTGGAGAAGAAAGTGAGTAATGGTTGTGGGAAGCTAGTTCTCGTTAACTAGACTTTTCCACAGATTCAGAAGGCATGCCGTAGCTTTGCATGGTAAGGTGTGTGTTTTGTTGTCCAGCTCAGTTGTGATTTGTAATGTAGCGGCTGGAGAGCCTGAAAGATGACTCTGATACCGCAAGCACGTCCCCACGCTCACGACAGCCGTCCCGTCCCTCCAGAAGCCTAGGCAAGGGATTCTTGGAGCTGTGAGAGATGGCCACATATATTGTAATTTTTGTAATCATATTGATCGACCCCTCTCTCTCGTACCTTAGCTACAGCGACCATCTTACCCCGGCTCTATGGATGCCCAGGACCATCGCTTGGACAATGCTGCCGCCTCTGACAAAATCACTTTGTCTATGTACTTGCCAGAGTGCGGCTGGACAACACTCATCTGCATTCCCCGCGCCAAGCTGGGGGAGCTATGCCTGACCCCGGTGCAATGGCTCCGATATTTTGGCTCCACTGTGTACGGGGGCGGATGGCGACATATTTTCTCGAATGCACCCAGACGTGAACGGGGGGACGAAACATTGACCTACGTGAGGTCGGAGGAGGGAGGAGGAGGAGCCGGCCGTCGAAGAGACCCACGGCGAGTTAAGGCAGGACCAGCGCGAAAGGTCCCCGTGGATGAGGCGACGATTCTGAGCCCGGCAGCCCCGTTGGAAGAACTCCCGACCGTATGTTATTTTTGGTCCAGATGTGAGTCCGGAATACTAAGGAGACCACGTCCTGAGACGCAGTTATAGATCACCCAAGTGTTGGATCTGCAAATGATCTCAGACCGAAACTCGACTTCGGATACAGGTTTCCTCAATCGCGAATCCCGCGTGAAAGAGCGAGACGGGAACACTTGTGTTTTCCATGCTAGCATCTCCGAAGAGGTCTCGTGCTGCTGCGTACTAGCATGCCACTTTGTGCCACATTCAAAGGGAGATGAGGTACGTAGTTTCTCTTGCGTGCTCCTACCTTGCTTATTATCCGTGCAGTATGTAAAATGCCTAGAGCGTTTCCATGAGGTCCCGCAAGAAGACCAAATGCACACCGTCGAAACACCGTGGAATGTTATTTGCGTCAAAGATTCGTGGCGCACATATCTGACCAAAGCACGGGCCGCGATTTTACTTGTGAGCATTCTGGAACAGGACTGGGTTTGCACTCACTGCACTCACAGGTACCCAATCGATTCCTCTCAAAAGAAGACATCAATTTCACCCCTAAATCTCGCTTTAAAAGAAGACAGCAAACCGTATTCGGATCTGCTACGCCGAGAGGAAGAGTCGTATGACAACAGCCAATCTGAACCCTCCCCTAGCTATCCTCGTTTCCCAGGGATGCAAGTCGCCCCCTTCATCATCCGAACACGACACCCCCATCCGAATTCCTTCTGAGAGGCTCTGCAACATGGAGAACGAGGTTATTGCGGACCGGAAGCGGAGGAGGAAAAGGCAGCAGAGCAAGCCCTGACGCATCTCACCAGTGGGCGGGGATACACAAAATTCATCAAACCTCCCCAAACACCTTCAACCGACGAGTCTCAGCTGGGTCTTGCAATATTTTGTGACAGGGCGCAAGGGAGTGGGTACTTCCGATCTGCGGACTGTTCCACACAATACCCCCTGCGCTCCTGCGGGAGGGAACACATCTTTCCACTATTGCGTTGCACGCAGCGTACACCTGCGCCGTGTGGAGGGCATTCTCTCCCAACACGAGGAACTCAGTCTTGATCCCCCGCATCCCTCGTTTTGATCATTACGGCCTTCAGCGATCGAGGCCCACCAGCGGGGAGGGCTCCAGTTCGCATACTGCCCCGGCCTCGAGCTCGCATACTATCTTTCAGGACAGCAGCAGCTGGGCGAACCGGACACACTGGGACCTCCTCCTGGGTTGGTTAATCCCGTCTGTCGTCGCTCGACAAAAGGCCGAGATGCGTCGGAAACGCGACATGGAACGGGAGGCGAGGAACGCGAAAGTTAGGCAATGGAATAGTGCCGTCGTACAGTCGGACGATTCCTCTTGACCATTAGATGCAAACGATTCATTTAAATTACTTGCGTTGGTACGAATACATTATGCAGGTATTATATCCATCCACCATAAAAATACACACTTGCACTTGTGCAAGCAAGTCTCAAACCCAGCTAAAAGTTAGAACCAACTGTTGTTCTGCTGCTGCAGCCGTCTTCGTCTTCTCCACCAGAAAAAACGCCGTGCCTGCAATCAAGCTCAGGCCGACGCCGAGCCCGAGGACAAGGCCGAGGGCTTCGGCGATTTGGGCGCGGGTGGGTGAGGGAGCGGGGGGTGCTCGAGGGGGAGGGGGACGCAGAGGGAGAGCTCGTACTCTTGGGTTATAAAGGTAGGGAGCGACATGGAAGGCGGGAGGGTCATTGTCGGGAGGAAGGAAGAGGTGACGGCGCTATTGCATAGCTCGTGGTTAGTAAGATGTACCGAATGGATGTGCAGGGAAGACGCGTACGGGTCGGTCACAGTCACCAGTATCGAGCCGATGTCGAGCTGCGCGATGTCCGTTCCCGGAACGTACGGTGATCGTGAGCGTGGTGAGCTCCGATGCGACAAGATCGACGATGGCGATGAGCCCCGCGGCCGAGTTGATTCACGCGCGAGAGAGTGAGGGATGCGGAGGTGACTGTGAAGGTTGGCGGTTGCGTTTGAGCTGGCGGAGGTTGACATGTAGAGCGCGGATGCTGAATAAATACATAAAATTCAGGACGGGCGAGACCACGGGTTAGTATGGATAGGTGCATACCCCGGAACGCCATGAACATCTGGGGGACAATTTCCCCGCCATCGGGCGCCGGTCCAGTTGTTGACACCGTCGGAATACCAGCTATG
This sequence comes from Mycena olivaceomarginata, assembly GCA_029378375.1. Classification (NCBI taxonomy): domain Eukaryota; kingdom Fungi; phylum Basidiomycota; class Agaricomycetes; order Agaricales; family Mycenaceae; genus Mycena; species Mycena olivaceomarginata. Next base: position 83,042 of record JARKIC010001751.1, on the reverse strand, counting down.
GCAGACACATTCCTTCGATTCGGCCCGTCAGCCGGTGGTGTACACATCCTGCGAATAAGTGCAGCTCACCAGCCACCCGAGCAGCCAGGATCCGAAACCAAGGACGTCGCGTTGCAAAGGAATGGCGTGTAGACAATCTGCGGGGCCGTGTTTGGGATGGAGACATTGGATCCTGCCGCCCGCGTTACAGGCAAAAGAGACAGAGTAGCGACGCTCCATAGCCAGAACCATGTTCGGAGGAGGGATATTCGATCCCAGAGCATCGAAAGTAGGGGCCAGCTGTGGGCGCCAGAGTAAAGAGCCGCAACGGAAGCAAGGCGCGAGTCGCCGGTTGCCACTACCAAAGACACGAGGTCTCACGAGGTGCCTTGAACTATTACAATCTATCCAATCCGGGGATAATCGAACGCAGACTGCCTCAAAGAGGTGAAGAACAGCCGCAAGAGTTGCTGTAGGTACCCCAGGGTAGCAAGCAGCTTGTGGTAGAACTTAAGAAGTTTCGGCGGTACGGATAGAACATCTGAACCATGCTTGCACTGTGGGGAATACAAATTTTCCCGATTTCGTTGCTGCCTGTCAGGAAGAAGAGAAGTCGACATCTCGCCAGCCTGCCGCGGCAGACATCAAGCCGCGGGATCAGGCACCGATCATTCGCAACTTAACTTTTCGGAACTCAAGCGGCTCTGACCGCAATAACGCAGCTTGCGTGGTTCACTCTCTCCACAAACCAAGAACTAATGCGGGATTTAGGATGTCCTTGGAGATGCCTGTAGAAGTGGTAAATGAACATGTATCCCGCAAGTCGGCTGTATGAAACCTGCATTCGGAAGTAAAATTTTAATACGTCGATGGTTGAATGGCTGATTAACCTCCACTGACATGCTGACCGAAATAGTCCTTGATTGAGAACGCGTTCATGGTTGCAATTGCCGACGTTGGACGCCAGCAGAGCAGTTCCACAGCCAAGTCCGAGTGATGTTCATTTTGAAGAGCTCTGAAACACCCATCAGGCCGGTCTCTGACGAATGGCTCAGTGGATTGACCGAGAGCGTAAAGACAAATGTGCGCAGCTACACTTTTCCTTCGGACCGGAATGGCACTGCGTCACTGTTCAACGTCAACAGAATATTTATACACGCAGATCACAACTCACGGTCTTCACAAAGAAGCAATGATTGGGAGAAGATCGGAGTGCACAGTAAGAATGAGATACGAAGGCTGAAGATCAAATTTAAATCTGCGAAGATCGTGGGGCAATTCAGCCCAAGATATATCTCACCGTAATAAAGATACCATGCGAACGGCGTCGCGACTCGCTAAATGAAAAAAGGTTAAGAGACTCCCGAAAGATACGGTGCCCGTAAGACATCAACAGAGGAAGTAGCTCTGCAATCAGACGATGATTGATTGTATGGCCTCCCATGCAAGTACTTCGTCAAGCTCCCATTTGTCCCAGCCGTGAGTTTACTGATGCAGGGGAACTATTCGTCGATCAGCTGCTCCCCGATTCCGCAACTGAATACTGAAGATGGCAAGCCATACCCAAGGCTATTTCTGCTCTGAATCTAAAATGCATGAATCAACCCACCACCGAGGGTCTTCTTACCATTCGAGCATCGTATCAGTTAGATGGTAGCTAGAGGGATCTTTGTCAGGATGTGGCTGGATGTGGCTGGAGATTCTGTGGCTGAGAGGGATCTAGTGCGGGATGAATAATGCACCTCGGAGGATTGCGGGCTCGAGAGGCAGATTGTGGTTTGAGAAGAGCGGCCCACCAGAAGAGCTGCGGCTGGATCGGAGATTCAGTGTGCAGTCCATAGTTTATAGCGGCGGAGCACGGTTGAACAAGGAGCGCAACGCCAGCGGTCGGGCCACTTTATCGTCAACCGCTCAATAGATAGTGACCGGGTTCGTTTAAGGAAACAGGAAATTTTCGGAGACGGCCAATAAAAGCGAAGGAAGGCTCGGAAGGGAAGGCGAGAAACGGGTGGTCTTACGCGAGAGGTGGAACCAGAGGCCTAATCAGAAGAATTTGGTACGCTCGGTTCAGAGACAGTCGGTATGGGATGACCGCAGTGACGAGCTCCGGGCCTCGAAGTATTGGGTCTTGGAATACTCTCAAATGCATTATGCACTGAGAGGTCAGAGTTGAGTTCAAACCACGGTTCGGCGACGGCACAGCCTCATTCTGGGCTTGGAACTCAACCACTTCGATTCGCCGATTATTTCTGACACACCGGTATACGTACCAGGCTTCCGGAAGCTCAGAATCTCTCAGAATACCAAAAGTATTGTTTCAAGTCCCGAACTGGCCCGAATCTTGCAAGGAAGTGGTTGCTCCAAACCTTCTTCCCTCTCGTAGCCTCTCGCAACTTCTGTCTGGGGCTTATCTAGGAAGGCCACCACTCTTCAGGAATCTCTCCTGATATTCCCAACTGTCCTTCGGAACCCTAGACGATAATCTGTTATCCTCTGAGCTCCGAGCCGAAGTTAAAGTGCTATTCACGCGAAGCCATTCAAATGAACAACATGACCACTGGGCGCGACTTGTCAACGCCAATAAAACTGGAAGCCGCTTAGTCCTTGATGACTGAGCAAACGACCCCGGAATGAGGACGGGGCACACGGAAAGGACACGGACAATCTATACTTAGGTGTCATAACTTTTCTTCGTGACTTCGACCTGGGCGCGCAGCACAAGTCTTCTCTGGCCGTGACTTCGTCAGAGTTTACCAACCATGCCCGGGCGTCACCGTCCCGTGTCGCCTGAACTGGTTCCGCAGAAGTATATATACAGATGTCCAACGAGGACAAGCTCAACAACAAATCCTCATTCCATCTGCTCCCCGCCCCTCAGCGTACTCAACACCCAATGTCTACTCCAACGCTATTCCAGCCGACTCAAATTGGAGATATCCAGCTCGCCCATCGTATCGTACACGCACCCACGACGCGATACCGCGTCGATGAGACCCACACGCCCGTACCTCTCGTTGCAGAGTACTACGGGCAGCGCGCTACCACCCCCGGAAGCCTTCTCATCACGGAGGCGACTCTGATTGCGCAACGCGCCGGTGGCGCCAAGAACACCCCAGGCGTCTGGTCTGACGCACAGATATCCTCCTGGAAAGCGGTGGGTGCTCCGTCCTCGAACATAGTTTCCGTCGCTCATTTTCATCGCAGGTCACAGAACGAGTCCACGCGAAGGGATCGTTCATCTTCCTCCAGCTCTGGGCGCTGGGCCGCGCCGTCCAGGCGGATGTTCTAGCAAAAGAGAACATCCCCTGCGTCTCCGCGTCCGACATCCCTCTCCCCGGCGGCCCCAAGCCCCGTCCGCTCACTGCAGACGAGATCAAGGAGTTCGTCGAATTGTACGCGCAAGCCGCGTCCAACGCTGTCGACAAAGCCGGGTTCGACGGTGTCGAGATCCACGGTGCAAACGGGTACCTGATCGACCAATTCCTGCACCCGGGAAGCAACTTCCGCACCGACGCGTACGGCGGCTCGATAGAGAATCGGACCAGGTTCGCACTCGAAGTCACAGAGGCCGTGGTGAAGGCCGTGGGCCAGAAAAAGACGGGGTTCCGAATCAGTCCTTGGGGGACCTGGCAGGGTACGCGAACCACTTTGACAATGATCCAACACCGTGTTCTGACCTGTGATTGTCACTCCAGAGATGCATTTCGACGACCCGAGGCCTACGTACGCGCACCTCGCTACCGAGCTCCGTGACCGCTACCCCGACTTTGCATACCTCCACGTCGTCGAGCCCCGAGCGAACGGCGACGCAACTGCCACAACGATGAAAGAACACGCCTCGAACGACTTCCTGCGTGAAATCTGGGGGAGCAAGCCCTTCATCAGCGCGGGCGGCTACACACGAGCCAGCGCCATCGCCGCCGCGCAGGAGAAGGGCGACCTGATTGCTTTTGCCCGGCCGTACATCGCCAACGTGAGTCGCCTTCATTCGCATGAGAGAGAGAGGACCCCGTCTGACAAGCTGTTCCAGCCGGATCTGCCGTATCGTCTCATCCATAACATTGCACTCACTGTCGGGGACCGCGCACTGTATTATGTGCTGGGGAGTGTCGACCCGAAGGGATACACCGATTACCCCTTTGCTCCTCCTGTCGTCAAATTACAGGCCTAGACGTTCGTTGATGTAAATCTAGAATATGTACAAGAAACTGTCTAATCGAGAGGGGCGGAAGGCACACCCGCCTGTTCCTTAATGAGACCTGCATACGTCCTTTGCCAAGGTAGCGAATAATTTAATGTCAGAACGAGCCAAGCCGTTCCTGAGCGACCGTCTCCTCCGACTCCCAAAATCTTAATGCATTGATGAGGCAGCCATCCTAAGTCATATCATTTAGATGGTCTCCCCGATTTTTGTCAAGTCGTGAGTCGGCAGTGGTAGTCTATAGCTGGAAACGGGAAGCTAGAACGAGCAAGTCCGCTACAAGGAAATAGTCAGCCAAAATGGTGATGATTCTCTTTCCAAAGGCGTCTCAGGTATTGCGGGACGGGGTTTACTGTAGTATTTCGTTTAATTCGTATGGTCACGCGTCACACGGCCAAAAATCTACGAAAATTTTCGTAAGTCACCCAGTCACAGAGGCGATTTTGGGCTTAGCCGAGCTAACCGAGCTTAGCCGAGCGTTGCCGACGGATCAAATTCCCTAAAGGCAACCGGTTACGAAAGGGTCAATTCGTACGATGGTGTCACACCCCAAACCGCCTTACGAATTGAATGAAATACTACAGTATAGATGATTCTAAGACTGAGTCACAGAATGTCACAAGTGTGGCCGACTACCGAAATTGTCACGCTTGTTTTGAGACAGACCTCCTGTTGCCGTCCCGCCTCGATTTTGACCCCGGAAATTATGTAAAAAGCTTAAATAGGCCATGTAATTGTATCCCCGAGCTCTCATAAAAATCTGTTGGCTGCAATATAGAGAACATGGAGTTTTGCAACTGGCATCAGTGGAATTTGATGCTCGGGGCAGGATCTCGCCCAATACTCACCCGTTTACTCTCAAGTTTTTTTCATAGCCTACATCCATACATCTGTCGGTTTCATTTGCGCCACTTCCGAAGATAATTGGACAAAAACTGAGTCGAAGCGATGCGATTTTTCACTTCTAGAGGATTTTTCACTCCAAAGCCAAATATAGTACGAGAGAGGTGGAACCAGAGATCTAATCAGAAGTAGAATGTGGTAAGTACGCTCGGTTCAGAGACAGTCGAGATGGGACGACCGCAGTGACGAGCTCCGAGCCTCGAAAGGTACGGTATTGGGTCTTGGAATACTCTCAAACGCATTATGCACTGAGAGGTCAGAGTTGAGTTCAAACCACGGTTCGGCGACGGCACAGCCTCATTCTGGGCTTGGAACTCAACCACTTCGATTCGCCGATTATTTCTGACACACCGGTATACGTACCAGGCTTCCGGAAGCTCAGAATCTCTCAGAATACCAAAAGTATTGTTTCAAGTCCCGAACTGGCCCGAATCTTGCAAGGAAGTGGTTGCTCCCAACCTTCTCCCCTCTCGTAGCCTCTCGCAACTTCTGTCTGGGGCTTGTCTAGGAAGGCCACCACTCTTCAGAAATTCCTACTGGTATTCCCAACTGTCCTTCGGAACCCTAGACGATAATCTGCTATCCTCCGAGCTCCGAGCCGAAGTTAAAGTGCTATTCAACGCGAAGCCATTCAAATGAACAACATGACCACTGGGCGCGACTTGTCAACGCCAACAAAACTGGAAGCCGCTTAGTCCTTGATGACTGAGCAAACGACCCCGGAATGAGGACGGGGCACACGGAAAGGACACGGACAATCTATACTTAGGTGTCGTAACTTTTCTTCGTGACTTTGACCTGGGCGCGCAGCACAAGTCTTCTCTGGCCGTGACTTCAGTCAGAGTTTACCAACCATGCCCGGGCGTCGCCATTCCGTGTCGCCTAAACTGGTTCCGCAGAAGTATATATACAGATGTCCAACGAGGTCAAGCTCAACAACAAATCCTCATTCCATCTGCTCCCCGCCCCTCAGCGTACTCAACACCTAATGTCTACTCCAACGCTATTCCAACCGACTCAAATTGGAGATATCCAGCTCGCCCATCGTATCGTACACGCACCCACGACGCGATACCGCGTCGATGAGACCCACACGCCCGTACCTCTCGTTGCAGAGTACTACGGGCAACGCGCTACCACCCCCGGAAGCCTTCTCATCACGGAGGCGACTCTAATTGCGCAACGCGCCGGTGGCGCCAAGAACACCCCAGGCATCTGGTCTGACGCACAGATATCCTCCTGGAAAGCGGTGGGTGCTCCGTCCTCGAACATAGGTTCCGTCGCTGATTTGCCTCCCAGGTCACGGACCGAGTCCACGCGAAGGGATCCTTCATCTTCCTTCAGCTCTGGGCGCTGGGCCGCGCCGTCCAGGCGGATGTCCTAGCAAAAGAGAACATCCCCTGCGTCTCCGCGTACGACATACCTCTCCCCGGCGGCCCCACCCCCCGTCCTCTTACCGTGGATGAGATCAAGGAGTTCGTCGAATTGTACGCGCAAGCCGCGTCCAACGCTGTCGACGAAGCCGGGTTCGACGGCGTTGAGATCCACGGTGCAAACGGGTACCTGATCGACCAGTTCTTGCACCCGGGAAGCAACTTCCGCACCGACGCGTACGGCGGCTCGATAGAGAACCGGGTCAGGTTTGCACTCGAAGTCACAGAGGCCGTGGTGAAGGCCGTGGGCGAGAAAAAGACGGGGTTCCGAATCAGTCCTTGGGGGACCTGGCAGGGTACGCGAACCACTTTGACAATGGTCCAACACCGTGTTCTGACCTGTGATTGTCACTCCAGAGATGCATTTCGACGACCCGAGGCCTACGTACGCGCACCTCGCTACCGAGCTCCGTGACCGCTACCCCGACTTTGCATACCTCCACGTCGTCGAGCCCCGAGCGAACGGCGACGCAACTGCCACAACGATGAAAGAACACGCCTCGAACGACTTCCTGCGTGAAATCTGGGGGAGCAAGCCCTTCATCAGCGCGGGCGGCTACACACGAGCCAGCGCCATCGCCGCCGCGCAGGAGAAGGGCGACCTGATTGCTTTTGCCCGGCCGTACATCGCCAACGTGAGTCGCCTTCATTCGCATGAGAGAGAGAGGACCCCGTCTGACAAACTGTTCCAGCCGGATCTGCCATATCGTCTCATCCATGACATTGCACTCACTGTCGGGGACCGCGCACTGTATTATGTGCTGGGGAGTGTCGACCCGAAGGGATACACCGACTACCCCTTTGCTCCTCCTGCCGTCAAATTACAGGCCTAGACGTCCATTGATATCCTGTAAATCTAGAATATGTACAAGAAACTGTCTAATCGAGAGGGGCGGAAGGCACACCCGTCTATTCCTTAATGAGACCTGCATACTTCCTTTGCCAAGGTAGCGAAGAATTTAATGTCAGAACGAGCCAAGCCGCTCCTGAGCGACTGTCCCCTGAATGAGGCGGTGGTCCATCCTAAATCATATCACTTCTCCCCTATTTTTGTCAAGTCGCGAGTCGGCAGTGGTAGTCTATAGCCGGAAACGGGAATGAATCTTATGAAGCTAGAACGAACAAGTCCGCTACAAGGAAATAGTCAGCCAAAATGGTGATGATTATCTTTCCAAAGGCGTCTCAGGTATTGAACAGCCCGGCATGGATGCAGAGATTCTATTTTATGCACTCTACACACTTAAATCGACTTGTTCTTGACGAGCACTGTGGGATGTTCAGGCGGAGGAATTTGGACTAGAATCGAGGCAACTCACATTCGATCTCCGCGACCGCACCCAAGAGGATCTCCTTCTGGGTCTTTTCGTCCTTCATGACGGCCAGGACCTTGTCAATGACGGCCTTGGTGAGCTCCGCCTGCTCGCTCTCCTTCACCTGCTGCTCGTAGCGCACCCAGCTGTCGAGCACGCCCTTGATCTCGGAGGCGATCGCGACTTTTTGCTTCTGCACGAACGCCTGGGACTCGAGGACGGCGGTCTCCTGCAGGGATTTCGGAGCGCGTTTGATTTCATTTATCCACGGATCAAATAAACTCGGCGAACCTTGGAGAGCGCAAAGAGGCCCTGGGTGAGGGCGACGACGTCCTTCATCTGGGCGACGTTGTCGATGCGGTCCTTGACGGCCTGGGTGTGGTCGCGGCGTGCGTTATCGAGGACGCCCTTGATGCGCGCGACCTGCGCGTCGGCCCAGTCGCTGTATGGTTGGCGAATTGCCTGGAGAAAATGAATGAATAAATCGTGCAGGACGCGTCGAGTGCAAACAGCCGCACCCGGGCGACGAGCGTGAGGAAGATCATGGAACCGACGAGGAGAACGGTTTCGTCGCCGATAACGTAGAGCTCAGACGAGATGGCAGCCGCAACAATGCCCGTTCCGAGAACGGCGGTTCCGGCCTTGGTGATGAGGTTCGGGGAGGAGGGGAGCTTGTTGATGATCTCGGAGGCACGCTCCGAGGGCGGTGGTGGGTTCGACGAGCTCGACATGGAACGGCTAAAACGATACAAGTGAGCGGCGTCATTGGAACGGCGCCGATGAGACGTACGCATTGAGAAACTGGGGGATGGCAGCGACCGCACGCGGCCGGGCTAGAAGGGTCAGAAATGAGCGTACACCGTGGTCGCGGACATACCTGCTGCTCTCAGCGAGCTAATAGCAATTCTGCTAGCCATAGCGAAGAATACAAGTCACAACTACCGTGACCTTCCGTGACACTGAGAGTTTGTTCCGAATACCGCCGAGCGGTGTTAGCGCGCCCACTCGGCCTCTTCCCGCCCATAGAGCTATTTGCCGAGTTCGCTAAACCCAGGGGGTGGCGTGAAACCTGGGCGCCATTTCTTTTACTTCGTTCCCGATTTCAAAATATCGAATGAAACTCACGGCCGCGCGGGGAACGGAAGAATGGCTTTGAGTGGCCACTGTAGAAGACCTCAAAACCCGCATTTTCGGATGGCTCCAGACTGAGCTCATGGCTCAGAAAAATCATGATGCTGTCGGGGGCCTGTCATTGTGAATCATTCTCAATAGAATCTCATCCGCAACTACCGCGTCGATCTGCGTTGATTCGAGCAGCTGATCTACAGGGACTTTTTTTTTCAAGCAAAAGTACAGGAGAAAAAGCCTCCTATGGCCCTGCATTACGCCAAGCTGTACAAGCCTGGGCGCACCTGGGCCGCAAATCCCGAATTCAAACAAGTGCCAAGTACCGCCCCGAACACAGCAAGCAGAAATGATCGATGGGAGGTCTCCTTACTCTTAGCGACCAGTGGCGATCAAAAATCGTGTTGGGCCCCTACATATAAAGCCGGTCCACAAGACCCGGGGTTTCATTCCCCTTCTACCTCCCCCCTCTTCAACCGAACCTTTTTTTTTCTTTTGAATTTTTCGACTCAATGGCCTACGTGAGCTTCTCCCTCGCAGATTCTGTCCTCTCAGACTGATTCGTCGCCCTATCGCAGCAACAACAACAACATTACCAGTCCCAGCAGCCCATGCCGACCATGGGTATGCAGGTCGGCGGCGGCAACCGCAACGCGGCAGGCAAGCCCCTTGACAGCAACGGAAAGCGCGAGTGGAGCCATGGTCTCTGCGGATGCTTCGAGTCTTGCGGCACTTGTAAGTCGCGCCTGTGACCTCGGCTTCGGGCGGCGTTACTTACTAACACGCCACAAAGTCTGCTACGCGTGCTGGTGCCCCTGTATCGTCCACGGCAAAAACAAGCAGCGGTTAAACCACCTCAACGGAAGCGGCACCCCGGACCCCGATGGCGGAAGCTGCTGCAGCGGCGCCTGCTGGGGACACTGCATCTTGACCTCCTTCGCTGGTCTTGGCTGCATCCTCCAGGTATGTCTTCCGTTTGTCTCGGCTCGCCGTTATCTCACCCCCTTATAGTGCATGAACCGCGGCGAAGTGCGTGCGCGGTATGGAATCGACGGCGGTGGATGTGGTGACTGTTGCGCGGCGTGGTGTTGTGCCGCCTGTGATCTCACCCAGGTGTCTCGGGAGATTGAACTCGAGGAGAAGAGCTTCGGCCAGCGTTATTGAGTGCACCTTCCTCAATCTTTGCCTCTGCGCCTGGTCGTACCTCTGCTACTCTCTGCTACAATTGTAGTGAAAATCCGCTGTAATCTCCTGAGCTTGCTCTAGTAATTTATTTTCATTTTTCTGTGTAATTGGCTGCCAAAACAGGCGAGAAACGGGAAAACGGGAAAGCGGTCATTTCCCCGGTCGCATGCAACATCCCTCCAAATCAGCGCCGGTGTGTGTAAATCAGCGCGCCGGCAAGCACTCAGTAGTCAACCCTCTTCGACTACTTGGGCGGGATTCACGACGCACAGCCGGTGAGTCATTGCCATGCGGCGTCGTTTACGCGGACTGGCAGAGGATAGTACTAGTCCTCGTTCAATCCTCGTTGTACAACGGGAGTAGATCTAAGCAGATGCATATCACCCCGTATCAGATCGTTGCCACTGACTCTTATCAGCAGGCTGAGATATCTCGCTTTGACCGATGTGTTACGACAGAGCCAAGAGATCCGGAAATTCCGCATTACGGATGCAAATCGGTGCGCACGTCACGGAAACCGGGTTTCTGAGGTGACCACGACTTTGTGCGGAATAGATATCCTGAAAAATCGACGGTGCATGAATTTACGGACGGTGGAGGAACACAGTCGAAGGCTCCGACTCATATTGTCTTGCATTGCGAATCAAGCGGCGTTGCAAGCCCATAGTACCATCGAGTCCAACAGGGTCTGGCATGGTGTTTAAATTTTACACTGACTTACTATTCGCAACCTGGCATGAGCGAAACGACGGCAAGATCTGGCATCTGTGCTTCTGTGTTCCAGTGGCAGTCCCGAGTCTCGAGATTCTGCGACTGTACGCAATGCAGAGTTGAACAAGTTGCAAACACACGTCAACAGAGCCCATAAACATATATTCACGCAAATGAAAACACGGTCGCGATCCTACTAGCCCACTACACGAGAGGAGAAATTGTCAATACGGTGCCACGGCCTGGAGGAAGTCACCCTCTAGGATTTCACACCCACGTAGCTCGGCGTCAACATTTTGTTGACCATAGGATTTGGTCCCGATACCCAAGTTCGAACCAGCGGGTGTCTCTGCGACGGGGAGTACTGACACTGCTCAAACAGCTCGAGATGCCGGCGAAGTAAAGGATTATCCTCGAAAAGAGGGACCTCTGGTAAGTATTTGGTCAGATTAGAACTACAATTTTAGAAGTAGTAGAGACGAACGTTCTTGAAGAATCTCCAGAGCTTGGCTGGGTGAGATACGCTGGGAGAACATCACTACCACAGGCTTTAGGCATCAAGGACGTTGCATATATTAGAAGACGCACGGTAGGCACAGATGGCAATACCGCCCCGCAATTCGTCCATGCAATGCAAAAAGACGCGCGAGTTGTTGTTCGCCTGCAGAGTACCGTCGACAAACTGGCAGAGAAGCGGGAGAGAGAGGAGAAGCGACTCTTTTGAGGTGTAAGGAACAATAAAGTGTTTGTGGACATATTTCGAAAGAACATCTCCGGCTCCAGAAATGCGATCCGGTGTAATTGATACAACATGGGTTATGCCGAGATGTTCGAGAAGGGCATTTCCATGAGCCGTATTCGAGGTGAAATCGCTATAACGAAAGGGTCAAGACGGGCAGGAAGGCTAATCATAGTGACACGCACAAGCTGAGAAAGAGTTGGTCGGGGAGGACGGGCATGCCGTCTATTACTCGAAGAGAATTAGCTTCGTCGAAATTTTGCTGGGCTTGCCAGGCAATATATGAGGGTTCCGTAGGGCTGACATCATAATTGCATTGGGCAAAAAACTGGAGTTGTCGGATGAAATTGTAGCTTGGTCTGCTTTTCGGCCGGCCTGGGATGTAATTCAACACGGTGGGAAGAAGGATAAAATTGTCTTACGTTTTCGAACCAAACGGATGGCCTGAGCAACAGATATATGCTGGGAGAACATGACTGAAATGGTCAGATTCATCAAGTAAAATTTTGCCTGGCAGTCCGAGAAAAATGCCTACGGTAAGCGCAAACCACAGTCGCACTTCGAGATATGCCCATAACGCAATGCACTGATAGTATGTTTCAGAAGGTCATAATATATTATGAATTGATCGCGGAAAAAGGTTACCTAGCACCCGTCCTCCGCTATCAAATGCTTCTTGAATGAATTTGCAAGTGCTCGGAAGATATTGCAGAAGATCAAAATGTTCGTCGTCCACCATGGGCAGAATCAAGTGTTGCACAATCCCAGCCGCATTGATCTCTAGAAAGTCTGGACAGAGTGATAGAACATGCGTTATTTTCAGACGCGTCAATAAACCAGGAGACTCGGCAGCCGACAAGCTTATTTATGAAGTGAGTGGGATCAACGGGGAGTGGGAAACAACTTGCGCACTTTCCGAGGTAAAGCTTGTCGTCGATGATGGCATCGAAGCTCTCCGCATCACGGACAACTTCCGCACCTCGCAGGAGAGAGGGGTTACCGAAGGTTTGAGACAAGGGGACTTTGGTATGCTGCATGAGAGAAAGAAGAAAGCGATGATTGCCATCATGACCGCCGAGTTCGTGGCGCACAGCTGGTATTTGGCCTTGTTTTCGGTTTGTTCAACTTTCCTGTGCTCACTGCGACACCGCCGCACTTCACCGCCGAGTTTCTCAGCCGGCATCCCCGAATCATGGCAAGTACCGTGGTAGCCCTGAGCTTGAAAACAGGCCCTGAAGACTTGGAAAGTGACATTCATTGACGAGGAGTGTTACATTTGACTGGTACAAGCAAACGAGCTTATGCAAAAGATACCTGATGACACCGGGCACCGCCATTATCAGCGCACGCAACAATTGTCGCGGTTCCGTCAACACGACGGAATAAGCTTCCCCACAGTGATTGTACGGGCAGCACAGTGGTCTTCTGTCCCCAAACTGGAGGATCAGTCGAAAGCGACGTGAGGATCTTGTAAGAAGCGCCGTTGGGCCTGTATGCCATACAAAATATGAATGAATGAGTTGTTAAGACACCCAGACGACGAACCATGTCTTCGCAGAAGTGTCTTCGTCTGTGTGGAAGCCCGCGACGAGTGTTCCGGCGGTCGTTTGCACAACGAAAGGAGCTCCCGCTAAATTGATGTGATTATCGGAGTCGTCTAATAGTGTCACTGGAAAACGCACCATTGGTGACCGAGCCGGTTGGAACGTACACTTGTGCACGTCCAGAAAACGAGCCGCCGTCGTTACTGCTCACGACAGATTTTACAGTGAATCGAGGTGCAGTGCCCTCCGTGGTCTCGAAGATACAGATGAGGCGCGCCGCCCCTGCAGAGGTTGTGTAGTCAGCGCACGACGGCATTCCGTCGCGACCCGTGGTAGTAGCACCTGCGAGGCGTAAGCTTTTACGCCTTTTTTCAGAAATAACGCTTGCCTGCGACAGTCGTTGCTGCGGACCAAGTCAGACCATTGTTGGTGGAGGAGCGCAAGAGAATGTCCTGGTCGTTTACGTTGTTCTCTGCAGCATAGTAAACTAATGGCAGTCTGGGTGAGCGCCCAAATAAAATATCCATGCACCAATTTCACCTTGCAGCGCGCCACTCTTGGCAATACGCAGCCAGGGTTCCTATGTCAATTTGTAAATTAGCAGTAGGGAGAGGGAGTAATATTAACTTACCCAGAGTCCATTATTCGTTGCAGTTGCTGTACGCGTTTCAACCTGGGAAAGGAACGCCCAGGTCTTTCCGTTATCGTGCGAGATGGATGTTGTTATCTACAAGGGTACATTCAGCGCATGAAACATGGAATAGACCTCGCAGACTAAAGGCCTACGCACGCGATAGATCGTGTAAGTATTGCCATTCTTGTCGTGGTTCCGAAACGCCGCCACAATATCGCCGTTTGCGAGCTGTTGGAGGAAGGTGTTGTCGAGGTCGCCCGGACTGGTGGAGATGGTACTCCAAGCGCTGAAGGTGCGACCACCGTCGGTCGAGCGCGTCACAGTCAAGACGTGGTTCCCCCCACTGGTAGTGGTGACCGTCCCGAGAACACTGCCGTCTGCAAGGTGCGCGAGGCGCGGATACGTTCCAGCACCGCCGTCAACCAGATAAACGGCGGAGTCGACCGTTGGCGCAAGACCGTTCGCGCGGGCATTCAGCGTGGCATTGTTCACGAGAGGCGACGCGAAGGCAAGGGTGAGTGTGGATAACAGAAATAGGAACTTCATTGTGAAAGACCAAGTCTGTTCGCTGGTTGTGGGTCGACAACCTCGCGTCTTTATTTAAAGCAGTTGCGAGGGCCAGCATGATCAATTCTTTCTGGAGTCTCCACGAATCTAATTGGTTCGTCTTTCGGAACAGTGCCTACATGGGACCAGCGGATCGATTTTGGTGACGAGGAGGACAACTTTGGCCGCAAGGGCAGTGCAAGTGCACATATGACATATTATCCAAGAAGAGGAGCGCCCCATACGTCGAGTCGTCGTCTAAGGAACAAGATGGATAGCCTCAGCTGAGCGTTGGCCATAAGCTGAATCGGTCGCAAGGCTCACTCAGGCTCACTCACGTGAATCGGTTCCGAAACACTGCAGATCGTTTGGTTCTTAAGCCAATGAAGCTAGTCCAAATCGCAGCACAGGACCGCCTGACTATTTTAATCTGATATTCGCAATGAGGTATTATGAAGATATTGCGGTGAGCGGAGAATGACGACCTCGGAGATTTGTAACTGTTGTGGACCAATGAGACCTTGCCCAAGTCAGTGTAGGCCCAGTATTACTGTGGTCTGGGGGTGATTCATTGGCCGCGACGATGTTCAGTCTTGAAGTTGTCGCAAAATTCTTTGCTTTTGGAGTACTGGTCATTCGGACTGACTGTAAAGATCCGAAGCATGCGAATGATTGATGATCTCCGCCAAGATAACGGAGCCAGTTGTTGCCTTCCTTTTTTGGGAAGGGAGGAAGGAATGCATAATTAAGCGGACCAACGTTGTAGAGAAGGCACACAGGTACTGTACCTTCGGGTTTAACGCAGGCTCGCCGTGCAAAACGCGATGAAAGAAGGTCGATAGACTTTGGCTGCAGTCAGCCGATCAGTTCCTTGCGTCGGTTGAGAATGGGGTCATACTTACATCCAACTGGTCAAAAAATAAAAAATTCAGGTCTGAATAGGATACAGTGAGATATATAAGAATACAACAAGGAAAAGATACCAGGCCGCGGTCAGCCTTCGTCCATGGCCCCATCATCACCCTCTGCGCCCTCCTCTAGTTGTGCGGCACTCCACCACGACGTAGGGCCCAGCCCTTGTTCCGCCATTGACGCCTGCGAGTGGAAATGGTTCTCAATTATTTGAGATAAACAACAGCCGGAAAACGCACAGTAATTGTGAACGGCGCTCGCGCCTGGACTTCCCTGACGACCTGCACGCCGTCCGCCATCTTGACGGGACCGGGCTCGTCGTCGTAGAACTCGTCCGCTTCAATGCGCACACGGACGACCTCGCCTTTGTCGATCCACATCCGGTCTACTGTTGGGCTGTCCAGCAGTTCTGTCGTTTCTTCAGCGCTCGGCAGCCAGAAGTGCGCGGGCTCGTTGGGATCGCTAGGAAGAGACGCGTTGAGAGGCGGCGTAAAACAAGCTGGAAGGGGCACATACAAAGCATTTGGGTGGGGAAGATAGGCAATGGGGACATATATGTCGTCGAAGAACCCCAAAGTCACTGTGCGAGAATGAATGCTGACACCGCAAAATGGGCGAACGAGTCGTACATCGTATTCCATAGCGGTCCGAGGACATAACCTTCGCGAGCAGAACCTCTGAAGTAAATGGTCGGAAGATCACCATTCGGAAAATTACTGAACGTTAACGAAGTCAGAAACCGCAGCTCGCCGACTGGTAGAGCTTGACCTTTGTACCACAGGAAACCGTCGCCATACCGCACTTTTCCCTCCCCAGCTTCTGTAATGTCGAACACGCAAATACAGAGCCCGACATCGTGCAAGACGCGATTCGCGTATTTTTTGTTTAGCTCGGCGATGATTGCCTGTTCTTGGGGTCCACCGAAGTCTGAAGGGTGGACCGCGACTGTGTCCTTCAGAATGGCCAGGTTGAACATGGCTGGTGAAGGAGAAAGTCAAGGGTCGAGTTGATACGCGCCGAAAATTGCATCAGAAAAACGTGATCCCGCAGGATTTTTCATTCGATCGGCGCGCTCCTTCTTCTCCACATTCACCTCTCAGGCTGTTATCTGGGCTAGACGGTCTACTACTTCGCCAGCCCCCACTAATTTCTCCCAAAAATGTCTGATGCTACTGCCCCAAAAGCCTCGACGTCTTTACTCCCGGCCAAATCATGGCGTCATTTCGTGGCTGGAGGGTGCGCCATCCGGCTTTCCTCATGATATGCAGCTGAACCGGGCTTTGAAGTTTGGGCGGCATGTGTGGCGCGATCGTAACAAGTCCTTTCGACGTCGTGAAAACGCGACTGCAATCAAGTCTTTTCCGGGAAAAACACACCACCGTGTCTATGGCAGGCGTGAATGGGGCGGGCGCATATGCTGCACCGCGTTCAAATATTTTCTACAATTTCGTAGAAACCGGCCATATACTTCGGTTCGCTCACGGAAGCTTTCTGGCTGTTGCTCAGCAATTCATATTTTGTCCAGGGATATCTACCGGGAGGAATCACCGCGCGCATTGTTCAAGGGTCTAGGGCCCACGCTGGTCGGCGTCGTTCCCGCCCGCTCAATAAACTTCTTCACGTACGGGAACGGCAAACAAGTGATTGCGAATAATTTCAATGACGGCCGGGAAAACACTTGGGTGCATCTCACAGCCGCCGCAATCGCAGGAATTGTCACCGGGACTGCGACAAATCCGATTTGGGTCGTCAAAACGCGCTTGCAGCTCGAGTCCAGTGCCCACGGCGCAAGTGGGAGCTCACCACTAGGCGGGAGCTGGGCTATGATCAAAACTATCATGCGGGAGGAGGGCGCGCGCGGCTTCTACAAGGGCTTGAGCGCAAGCTATCTCGGTGTGACGGAGGGGACGATCCAATGGGTTTTGTATGAACGGCTGAAACGACTCACCGCCGATACGGAGAAGGGTGGAGTACTAGAATGGGTGGGTATGTTGGGAAGCGCAGGAACAGCTAAATGCGTCGCCAGCCTCATCACCTACCCTCACGAGGTTTGTTGCACCTTTCTTTCGCTTTCTTCATGCTCAATACGCACAGGTGATTCGGACGAGACTGCGGCAGCCCAAAGTCAACGGCGTGCTGAAATACACCGGCCTCTGGCAGACATTACGGCTTGTTATTGCGGAGGAGGGTTCACGGCGACTCTATGGCGGCCTCAGTGCCCATCTCATGCGCGTGGTCCCCAACGCGGCGGTCATGTACTCGATATACGAGGGGATATTGCGATGGGAAAGCAAGTAGACCTTGGTCAAGCGCAGCCGAGCTTCATCGGCAGTTCACTCATCTCCGTCAGCCGTCCTTGGGGATAGCCATCCTCCACCCAAAACCGTCCCACAGGGGACAACGCTCAGACACGCTCAGTCACGCTTACGCACCACCACCTCACCTCATTCACGCGGGGCCATGGGCTCTTACTCTGTATTTTAGACCACCACACTATCCTATGCTCGAATATACCGTAAATCCTTATTGTCTGTACTCTGATATTACCACCCAGCTCAAAATTGCATTCTCCTTGTTGGACATGACAGGCTGACAGCGTGAGAACCTTTGTAAACTAACATCAGCACACATCGCGTCCTCATCCTTACCACCACGACCATGGCCGACCGTCCTCGAAGAAAATCCAAACTCGACGCTCTCGCAGAGTATAAACGCGCCAGAGAGGGCGGCGGGCGCGTTAGAAAGGTCAGAAACGCGTCAATATGCCCCGTCTCTGCCTTTCATTTATCGACGCGTGTAGGAGGAGGACACCGAGATCTACGACGAAGTCACAGAGGACCAATACAGGAGTATTGTCCGAGGAAGGCTTCAGAGGGACGACTTTGTCGAGGACGACGGGATCGGTGGCTATGTCGACAACGGCCAGGAAGAGGACTGGGGTGGTGCTGACGAGGAGGAAGTAGATTCGGACGAGGAGGACGTCCCCAAGAAGAAGAAGGGCAAGTGTGACGCCAATGCCCACTCTACTTGCCGGTTTAACGTTGCTTTCAGGCAAAGCCGCGCCCACGAAAGCAAAGCCTAAGCCGCCGCCGCCGAAGCCATCGATCAGCGCGTACCGTCCTGTCGTATCCAAAGAACAGGAAAGCGACTTCATGGCGTCTCTACTGGGTGAACTGGACTCCACGCCTCTCGACCTGCCGCCCCTGTTCCTAAATCACGGAAACGGAAGCCCTCGCCGGCGTACCGAAGTACTCCCTCGTACGGAGACACATCCTCAGACGGTCCCGTCGACTTCGACCTCCCGAGCGAAGACTATAGCCCCCAGAAAAAAATCAAGACGGATGGGGGTGCAGCAGAACGTCTGGCAGATCTGGACGTGCAGAGTGGGTCCGACGATTTCAACGACGTAGATATGGACTCGTTCATGGCCGATGATTTTGACATCGACGCGGAAGATGTCATGGAGGTTGACGAAAAGCCGAAACCGGCCAAGGAAACGAAGAAAGTTGAAGACGCTGTGCCGGCCTGGCTCTCCGTCTACGACTCTCTTACTATCACTACTCCAGACGACGCGATGGGGCCCATTGCCTCCTCTTCATCCACAGAATCGACCACGATATCAGCACTGGAACCGGATGGGTCCCTGCGCTTCTTCTGGCTCGAATACCTCGAGAACGAAGGTCTTTTGTACTTGGTTGGTAAACTGAAAGACAAGGCCACCAACGCATGGGTCTCCTGTTGCATAACCGTCGAGAACATGCAGCGCAATATTTTCATTTTGCCGCGAACCAAGCCGGACGAATTCGGGGAGGTACCTGAACGAACCGACGTCTTCAAGGACCTCGACATGCTGCGCGTCAAGACCGCTATTTCATCGTGGAAGTCGAAGTTTGTTCAGCGCAGCTATGCTTTTGGGGAGTCCGATGTGCCCCGGGAGAAAACCGAGTGGCTCCAGGTTGTCTACGGCTTTAACGGTACGTCGCGATATGAATGCGCCGCCATTCGGTATTCATTCGTCGGTGCTAGAACCCCAACTGCCGATCACCGGCCCCAACCCCACTCCCAATATCGCTAGGATATTTGGGACGAACACCAGCGCCTTCGAGCGTTTCGTTCTGGATCAGAAGATCATGGGGCCTTGTTGGCTCACAATAAAAAACCCGCAGATAGAAAACAAGAAGGTGACCGTGAATCCATTTGCAGCGCTCGATTTACTTACGTTTGTTTAGTTTTCCTGGTGTAAATTGGAAGTCACAGTAGCGCGTCCCAACGATATAAGCCCCTTCTCCAGCACGGACGTCGACGCGCCTAAGGATATGCCTCCGCTGACAGTCATGAGTCTCAGTGTCCGCACTATCGTAAACCACCATGAAAATAAACGCGAGGTCGTTTGTGTCACGGCGAGGACCTGGCACAATAGTGAGAGCGTTTTCGCTGCAATTTCGCCTATTTTTTGACTGAACCGCTTATGCTCAGTGGCTTATTGATGACCCCAAGGATTCGGCAGACCTCCCCTCCACGGTTCAAACGTTTGTTCGCCCTCTCGACAAATTTCCTCCCAACTTCGAGGCGCAAGCAAAGGCGAAGGGGAAGAGCGCCATCTCCCCGGTGAAGAACGAGCGGATGCTACTTAGTAGTCTCCTCAGTACGTTTTATGCGGCCCCCAGTGATGAACACCATATCTCATGTTCCTCGAGACGCCATTCACAGAGCCGATCCCGACGTCATCGTCGGTCACGACTTCCTGGGCGTCTCGCTGGACGTCTTACTTCATCGCATGAAGGAATTAAAGGCCGACCACTGGTCGCGGCTGGGTCGTTTCCGCCGTTCTAAATGGCCTTCGATCGGAAAGCAGGGCACGAATATCAGGTTTCTCGCTGGGCGGCTGCTGGCAGACCTCGCTAGTGACGGGGCCAAGGTGGGATTGAACTCAGTCGTTGCCGAAAAGGCCCTAATCTATGTCTAGTCCATGATCGCATCTACGACGTGGTCATTAACGGAGATGTGCCGGACCCATCTGGAACGCACACGAGAAGATATCGACCCGGACGATACCGCCAGCTACTTCGACGGCTCCGTCAGCAAACCCGACCGCATGCTGAACTTCGTGTTCCACTGCGAGCTGGACGCGTACTTCCACATGGCCATTGCGTCGAAGGTCCAGATCTTGCCTTTGACCAAACAATTAACGAGTATTGCCGGGAATTCTTGGTAAATTTTCGTTCATTTCACTGTCGTCGTCTCATCTCATCTCTCCCAGGAACAAGACCCTGAACGGTGGTCGTGCGGAGCGAAATGAATACATTCTTCTTCATGAATTTCACCGGCTCGACTTTATCTGCCCCGACAAGACATGGGGAAAGAAGTCAAAACCTCTCCCCGAAGTCGAGGACGAAGATGGCAAGCCGGTCAAGAAGAAGCGCGACAAGTACAAGGGTGGTCTCGTGTTCGAACCCAAGCGAGGGCTATGGGACAAGTATATCCTGGTCATGGACTTCAATTCGCTGTACCCCAGTATCATCCAAGAGTTCAATATCGACTTCACGACAGTGAATGTCGACGAGGAGCTGGTACGCTGCAGCCCTCGCTTTCTGTTCAACGGGCTGACCATGTCTAGGACGAGGAAGGCGAAGAGAAGATTCCGGAGCCGCCGGCGAGCAATGTCGCTCCAGGCGTGTTGCCGCGTTTAATTAAGACCCTGGTCGACAAACGGCGCACGGTCAAATCGTTGATGAAGACCGCGTCTCCTGTGCAAGCGAAGCAGGTAGGCAGGCTGCACTCCGTCACCTCGCGTCTTCGCTGAATTTGTTCGCCCCAGTACGACATACGGCAGCAAGCACTCAAGCTAACCGCCAATAGTATGTACGGGTGCTTGGGTTTTGAATATTCGCGATTCCACGCCCGGCCTCTCGCTGCCCTCACCACCTTCAAGGGTCGCGAGATTCTCACCCACACACGAGAGCTGGCGGAAAACATGGGCCTCGATGTAAGCAAATCTGACAAAGCGTGCCGCTTCAACTGATGTATCGTACTTGCAGGTCGTCTACGGCGATACCGATTCCGTGTTCGTGAACACCAACGTCACCGAGTTCGATCTGGCGTTCAAGATCTCGAAGGACTTCAAGAAGGCTGTTAACGACCAGTACAAGCTGCTCGAAATTGATCTGGACGGCGTCTTTCAACGCCTCCTCCTTTTGCAGAAGAAAAAGTATGCAGCCCTTAAGGTGGAGATTGGTCAAGGAGCAAAGACGTCCACGGAATTAAAGGACTGGATATGAAGCGTCGGGAGTACTGCTCGCTGTCCAAAACTGTGTCACAGTGAGTGTTTTTAGTCCGCCGCTGTTTAATCCCGACTCATAGTCCATAGGTACGTTTTGAAGCAAATACTTTCCGGGGACGCACCAGAGGACGTGGTCCACAACATTCACCAGTACTTGACCACCGTCGGGGAAAATGTACGGGAGGGGAAAGTCAAGCTTGAGGACTTCACTGTTCACAAGGTCAGTCTTCATTTGACTCTCGGATTTGCCGAGACTCACTTGCAACAATAGCGCTTGGGCAAAAACCCTGAGGATTATCCAGATATCAAATCTCAGCCCCATGTCCAGGTCGCGCTGCGAATGAAGTCTCGCGGTGGGGACGCAAAGCTTGGCGATGTTATACCCTATGTTTTCTGTCTCGCGGAAGGCGAACAGACTGCCAAAACTGCCCAGGCTGACAGAGCCAAGCATCCCGAGGAATTCAAAAAGGTCGACTCCGGTCTGAAGCTCGGTATGACGGTGCTTGCTCGGAGTTTGGTTCGTGAATAACCAATCACCTTTGTAGATTATGAGTATTACCTCGGACACCAAGTTCTTCCCCCGATTGAAAGATTGTGCGAACCAATCGAGGGCACTGACCGTTCTCGTTTGGCGGAGTGCCTAGGTAAGTTATTTGTTTTTTCATGGTTTCTATGTCCTCAACACGTCCCTAGGATTGGATCCCACACGCTACCGCGCTGCGGCATCCAGCTCCGTAGACGAGCCTGCTTTCTCTTCCCTCGACTCGCAGATGTCAGACAGCGAGCGCTTCAAGGACGCCGCTCCCTTCCTCGTCCGTTGTCGACGCTGCGAGGTCGAATTACCGTTCGCCCCAATCCACGACCGAGACGTAAGCCTTCCTCCTCTCTATCCTTTCCACCTCAGCTTATTCTCTGTCTGAAATTCGCAGCGCTCCATTCTCCAGCCGAATGGACCCACGTGCCCTGAATGCAAACAGCTGATTAGCTCAGGCAGCCTGCAGACACAGCTCGAGAGACAGATCTGGGAACACATTGCGAGGTACTACGAGGGCTGGACGCTGTGCACCGACACGTCGTGCGGCTACCGCACCCGTAAGATGGGCGTCTGGGGCCGGCGGTGTCTGCAGAAGGAATGCAAAGGCACAATCGTGTTCGAGGTCCGTCTCGTTTCGCTCTGCTCAACACTTTCCTAAACTCTGTTTTGTGTCAGTATTCCGATGCGCGGTTGTATAACCAGCTGCGGTACTACGCGTCTCTCTTCAACCCGGATAAGGCTGCAAAGGCCGTCGTGGGCTCGACGAATACCGGTGTGTAGTACCACTCGCAATCGACGTGGAAGAGCTTATTTTTGTGTAGACGCTGTCAGCGCGGCCATTGCGAACAATATTTCCTTTTTGCAGGCGATGGGGGCCTGTGTCGAGCGCCATCTAAATCAGTCTGCTCGCCGCTGGGTGGAGCTCAGTAGTATTTTCTCGTTTATGAATTTGTAACATGCTGCTCTGTAACTTGTATCTGCTTTGTATCTTACATGTTGTTTTCGAATTATTTCATCCGCGCGCGCAAAGGACTGAATTGGGAATAAGACGAGTCGTACGGATATATGGAGGGAGAGGTATGCTACAATACTAACGGATGAATACAGATGTGACAGCCAACAGACATAAATCGAAAGAAGATTAACGAGGCGACAGAGGCTTATCCTGTGGCCTGAAACTCCATATTTCCATAACACTCTTCCCCGCGCGCTTGCACATAATCGCAATAACATCCCCGCCCCCATCATGCCCGTCGAGCACATCCCTGCTGCCCCCGCTGCTGCTTGCACCGAGCCCCATCTCCGCGTCCTCGCTCGCTCCCCCAAAGCACACCTTCCACACGCTCTCTCCGCCCTCGCTGAGCTCGCGCACATACGCCCCGCTTGCAATCTCCCACAACCGCACACGCCCGTCGTTCCCCGCTGTCACGAGCCACCGCGCGTCGAACTGCAGCGAGGTCACGGACGAGTCGTGCGCGGCGATGCGGTGGAGGGCGGTGTACGTCGAGAGCGAGAAGGTGATGACGCGCCCGTCGGAGCCGCCCGTGACGAGAATGGGGTCGGGGTGCGGCGTGAAGGGCAGGGAGGGCGAGAGTTGTAGTTGGCACACGAGTGCGGTGTGTCCCTGCAGGAGGGCGAGGCATTGGCTGCGGGGTGGGTAAGCTGACTGCATTAAGAAAATATTGTGAAGAAAGAAGAGGTACCCGGTAAGAGCGTCCCATACGCGGACCGTGGTGTCGAGCCCACCAGAAGCGATTCTGACGCCGTCAAAAGCGACAGAATAAATTTGGTGAAAGTGACCGCGGAGAACGTGGATGCACTCTCCGGTGTCTAGATTCCATACGCGACACGTCGCATCATAGCTGCCGCTCACGGCTCTATTCCCGCAGACGTCCAGACAGCGCACGCTGCCCGTGTGCCCCGACATCGAGCGAATCATCCGTCCGCGCTGTACGTCCCACACTCTCAGCGTCGAGTCCCGCGAACCAGTGACCGCAATCGGGCGATTGTGCAACATCTTCAAGCACCGGATCGTCGACGTGTGCCCGGAGAGCACATGAAGCGGGTACCCGGAGCGTACGTCCCACACGCGCAGCACCTTGTCGCAGCCGCCGCTGACGACGAGCGAGTTCGGCTGGCCCCACCCGTCGGACGCGGAGCACGGTGAGCTGCGTTTTCCCGGGAAAGGCACGGGGGGCGTCTCCCCTACAGGGAGGTCGAGTCCGAGCGGGGTACGCCACATTGCTGGGACAGTGTCTCCGCCGTCCGTATTAGGTCGCTCGCCGACCCAGGAGCCTCCGCGGCCGACGAGGCAGACACCCCAGACACCTGCATCGTGGCCGACGAGCGTGCGCGCAAGAACACCGGTGCGGCTGCTAAATACGTGGATCTTGCTATTCGCTAGACCGACGACGACCCAGTCCTGATCTAGCGCGACGGACGTGATGACGTCGATTGAGTTTAGGGCGCCCCCACCATTTGGAGGGACGGGCGTCGGGGCCATACGGTGTGCTCGGAGGATGCTTCCGCCGTAGCGCCAGTTCATCACTGAGAAAAAATTAGCATCGTGCGATGATGGTCGCACGACAACAACGTACTGGTGCTATACGACTGCTTGAAATGCAGATAGTATGAGAACGCGGGCGGCGATTGGCTTGCAGCCGGTGGTCTGGTGGGCGCCTTTGCTTCGCGTCTCCTCGCTGCAAGCCATTGTTGAGGAGGATCCATCGGGAACGAGGCAAACTCCTCCATTTCTTCCAGCGGTTCGTCGTCCTGGTCATCTTTAGCTCGGCTGTCGGTCATAGTCTTTGGCTCGCGGCTGTTGAATCCAATGCGCATACACATGCCACGCCAGATGGCTTCGTCTGCGACCATGGCTTTCCACCGCCGACTCACACGGCCGGCTCTAGCAAGGGTCCTGGGCTCGTCGATGAAACTGAGGACCATCAGGGCAATTTCCGTGGGTAAATCGGCGATAAAATCGCGCTTGAGGAGTGGCGCGATGGTGGTCGAGACGAAGAGCAGCTCGCTGGGACTTAGAGAGTGGAGGAGAGACGCCAGGTATTGCTGGCGTAGGGCGGGATTTTGGGGCAACGCGACGGGGATTGGGAGGAAAGAATCTGCATCTGGGCCCGGCGACGCTGCTGGGGTCGGGGGGGAGAGGATTGGGGACCATATATACAGTCGACATGATGGTGGACGGAGAAAGCAGCTTGTTGATAATTGCTCCCGAAGCCATAATTAAATTTTCAGGGATCAACCCGGCATCCCGCTTAGCTTTGCTCAGGATGCCCATATTCTCCGTACAATCTTTTTCTGTCTTGGTTTCTGGTTCTCGGAACTTCTCTCCCACCCGATCCAATTTTGTTCGAGCTTGTCTGACTCCGAGCTTCCACTTTGCCTGAGCGCCGTCTCCCGCGCTCTGGTCACTTGAAGGCCGCTGACATATGCCGTCCGTCTGATACGCGTGCGGGGCCTGCAGGGCCAATGGGAAGCAATGGGGCAAGCTGTCATTACAATTTCTCCGTGCAACCGTCAAAATCTCACAATAATCACAACTGAATGATCATGATACGGGTCTTGGACGGACGCAGTCAAAGTTGTTGCTGCCAGTGGTTCAATTCTGCTCGAGCCTACTTACTCGAAGATGCCAGATCCGGGCTCCTTTTTTGCACTTGAAACGGCTGTTCTCGGAAATGGACGTCCAGCCTGGATTCATCTTGGGTCGGTACCAGCCCTGTGGCTCGACGTATACAATTACGTATAGACGCTTGACTCCGATTCCATCCCTTTCTTGAGGATCGACGCCGTCATTGTCCCAACGGCGAACTCCAGATTCGATTTCTAGTAGTATTTGTTATTACACTGTGAATTACTCCGGACCCCTGCTCTCAGGTCGACCAACGGAGAAAAACAATGTTTCCCCCGTGGACCGGATACGGGTCTGGAGACGCTACCTGCTCCCTGCCCGGCCGCAGATGTATGTACTCTTCTTTTAGTCGCCAAATGCAATGGTCCGAGTTCCGGTGGTCCGACTGGTTGAGTTGATGTGTTTCGCCCCTCGTTTTTTCTCTTGTGCCGCATTCCAAGACCGAACCCTCCATGGATGTCCCTCGCCATCACCATCACCAACGACCTACCGGCTTATTCCTGTGAGCCACTCCAATACACTTGTCCCATTTCTTCATAAACAGTGATTCGACCGATGTCAAGACGAGGGAGGCGGGGTCTGCGTCGATAGTAACCTATCCGCACGCCGTGCATTTTGCGCATGTATCCCGCGGACCATAGGATGTCTAAAGAATGATCGTCACTGATTGAAAAATCCAAGGGCGATAACCAAGGCGGGGGGAAGGATCTGATTCATCCTCGATCAACAATTCGACATCAAATTGTCCCGATATGGGTTCCTTCCACCTTCGCCTCAAAAAGGAAAGAAGAAATCTAGTCAAGCGATTATATTCATGTACAGTGGTCCAATTGGACGTTCAATTTTCGCTTGATACAACACACGCAAATGCGACGAGTAACGAAAAATGTAACCGGGAAAGAGGGTTGTCCAACTTGGGTTTCTAGTCTTTCGGAGCTGTGTCCCAGCGTGAGAGGGTCGTATTTCAGATAGGTTATGCCACACACCAAAGTGTTTGGCTTTTGGTTTCTTTTTGTAGCGCGGGTCCAATTTTTCGGCAGGTACTCGTAGCTTGGGTGCCCCAGCTTGCACGAGTTTGATGGAACCAGTGAAATTTTTTTCCCAGTTGGGATTCCATCGGCCCAAGTCGGGATCTATGTCGTACTCCTTGAGGAAACAAACACCTTTCTTTTTCGCATTATAAGGTGCGGCCCTCATGACCACGCGAAGGATTGGTGAACAACTCGTCTTGATCAAACACTCCCTAGTTGGAGAATTGATCAAACGCTCCAACTCCGGTTCGTTGAGATCTGCTATTTTACGGCCGCAGTAGCACCTAACGTCAAATCTATGGGCAGGTTTTTCTCTCCATGGAAGATATCGGAGCTCGACCTCGAATATATGAGTTTTCCAAGCGTCGGGATTTGCTTGAAGATTGAGACAGTAAACACCAGCTTCTGCGACCTACGTAAGATTTCAAATTTCCACCTGAGACAACAGTAAAGCTGTTGTACCTCATGCTTGAATGATTCGGCAAACTGAAGAACGCGCAATGGGAAACGGTACGGCGTAGAACGATACTACACCCACCTTCATCAAATGGTCGAGCATCTCGGGGTAATCGATTTCTTGTTGTCGAGCTCTGGCCAAGCTGTTCGTTTGACAAGAAGACTTGTGATGAGGCCAGTGTCGCTTTTGGCACTCGTGTCCCTGAAAAAATCTCAGTGAAATGCATTTGGAGGATGATCTCCACATACACAGTACTACACCAGCCTGCATGACTGACAATTCTTCAGAGTCATCCCAGGGGGCAATTGCTTCTGTGTTCTTGAACAGCTTTCACACGTCTTGGAATAGTGGATCGGTGGATATTTTATGTTTTTTCTGTATTCTTCATCCGAGATGTCGAAGTCATAGGGATGATGTTTTGGCTGTTCCTTCATGTTTATATTGCCAGACTCCGATTCACGACGTGCTGTTGACAAAAAGACTTGTGCGCCGGCCAGGCCAATCGCTGGCATTCTTTACCCTAGGGAAACTTGAGTTTCGTCCAATTCGCGCCATGAATACTCAAAAGTATGTACGCACTGTGCTCTGTAATTGTGTTCAAGTTAGAGATGGGAAAGTTGAAAAAAATGCGACGACGGACAAACGAGATTCCCACGGTTGATTCGGAATCTGATCTGCCACGAGCATTTACCAAGGCATTTACTTATGAGCATCAGGCAACATTGTACGATTGAAAATTTATACAAAACCAGGTATGGGAAAGTAATATACAAGTCTTTTGAGTCCGACCAGAGTCAATTATACTGCGTTTCACAACGAATAAGTAAGCCGGCCCGGGATACCAGGTCGACATATCCACTGTTTGTTGGGAACCGAGGAGGATATTTTTCAAGATTGCTTGCATAAGGAGCCCATATCTCACTAGTAGTAGTCATGCCTATGGGCTCACTGGTGCCAAAAAAATTAGCAAGTCCGAACAGTGCATGTAGTCCAATAACCGACCCGGGGAGCCTGGAGGAAACTAGCCGTGCCGAGGGTTGAAGCTCCAGAACCGCTGGAGCAGTGATCTCATGCTCACCGAGCCTCGCCACGATTTCACAAGTACATATACGGACAGTTGGGCTCGGTGATTCGAGTAAAACCAAGACGTGGTCCAGTACATTTGCAGTAAGGATAGCATGCGCGCCATCTGGCCATCTTGCAATTTGGGATAAGGCATACGTGGCCCCCGCAATGGCTCGAGAATCTTCGTCACTGAGTATTCACATGAACATTGCGCCAGCATTAGGATCGGACACAAACTCACCACAAGAGGTGCACTAACGGCACACACGGCTCCAGCTCCAAAATCGTCGGCACGATGAACTCGTGGCCAGCGAGTGTTCCCATTAGATAGCAACACCATTCCCGAACGTTCGGATTCCCCGATTCAAGTAAATCCCAAACGGGGTTTAGAGTTTCATCTGCGTCAACAATGCCGCGCGCGCCGTCTTCCCATTGCGCAATGTGTATCAATGCGTCCGTCGCCCACTCAACGACATCCACACATTGGTCGCTGATTGAAAATGAGAATCTCTTTTCCAACAAAGTGACCGAAGTCACCGCATGAGGGACAGCAGCCGGCTGCAGAGTTCCAGCTCTGACTCTTCTGAGCCCAAAATGGCTCGTGTAGTGGACTCGTGCTTCGCTAATTTTGCAACCAATTGGCAAGTCCATTTCCGAACGCCTCGGTACGGAGATTCAAGTATACCGAAAGATGGTCTTGCACCCCTGCGTCGACAATGGCTTGGGCCCCTTCTAAACAATCAGCAACCTCTGTTAATGTGCGCATGGCCCAGAGAAGAACATCGATGTCTTCATCCCTGATTTACTAATATTAAAATGCCGAACCAGAAAGAAAAAAACTCACAGTATGAGGCGCACTAAGTGCACACAGGCTTGCGACTCCCAAATGGCTGGCACAGCAGACTTGTAAGACACCAATCTTTCAAACAACGATCTGCACAAAAATCCCAGATTTTCGGGGTCTGGCGACCCGAGCATCCCCGCGATGTAGTCGAAAACCGGCGAATCTACCATCGTACGCGCCTCGTCCTTGGCTGTGGCTCGATCCATCAAGTCCCACAGAATCGCGACCTTGGTAGGCCGCCAAACGTAGTTCCATGGAAAATATGACGAATAAATTTCCAACGTTGTCCCCAGAAGTGGCTGGGCGCGATTCTTCTCGAGGAAGTCTAGGGCCTGGCGGTGATACATCAGCTTCAAGAGCGGCTTTGCCATCGTGTGAAGGTTGATCGTCGGTCCCTGGAGCCCCGGATTACTGTCTGACCACCAACTGTGGATGCTCGTGGGACTTTCCGGTCGACTCGTCAAGGGCTGCATGACGGGGGAAGATGCAAGAGAAAGCGAGGGGTAGGTATGGCCATGGCATATTAACTGATTCTTCCTGCAGTGACATTCTCTGAACAGATGTCAAGATATTTAATGCGTTATCACGCACTATGGAGCTGAGAAGATCTATCGAGTGCGTTGACAGTTGATTGAGGGCGAAGAAGTGTTGCCCCGAGTAGCCTGAACGAGACGGTCGCTCGCTCAAAGTCGGAGCCCGGCAACAATTCCCCAACTTACTGCCTCGGACCGATATCAGTGCTCGATATTAGTTCGTATGTTGAGGTGATCAAGCCTCAGAACTGAACATCAAGTGAAGGCTGTGCTCATAGAGCATATAATTTACGGGTAATTCGCAAGACGTTTTCAGTATCTGCAAGGGTTGGGGTTGATGTCAAAATTTCATCGACGTTCGGTTTTCTTCGGGGCGGATTCCAGTCGTAGCGCGGGGAGATAACCTGTTTTAAGTGATATTCTCGACAATTGCACTTCAGTCGCTTAGATTTCGCTCTGTCTAGGGAAAAAAAATCAATACTTTTCGAGTAATCGAAAGGATGGGTTACGTATAACTTGCTTAAACTTTGAATGGGTGTTATGCTGTCCCGAGAAAATGCGGCGCAAGCTAACGAGCTGCTAATAAGGTTTCGCCGACACGAAAGAGCAGTGTCGAAATCAGTTCCATGTTGCTTCGTAAAGCCAAGCAGTGTGTGCTCTATCCGCCTCCAGTCCCTCGTATAACCAAATATGCAATCCCTCCCGACGAAGTGCATCTAGACCGTCGAGCGTTGCGGAATCTGGCTGTGGCGCCTGATCCACAGCTAGGGCAGCGGACTGACTCGGAGTCCAATATTCTTTCGGGATCTCAACAACCGAAGAAACCCCGGGTAATCGACGGAACTGGTTGTGGCATGCGAAGAAAATAAGACGGAGATGTGGAGACCCCTGGATATGGTGAGCGTGGCCATCAAGCTATTTATCCTTTCCCTGGGGTTGGGATGGGTTTATGATTACGAGCTCGGTGACTGAGGAAAACTTGTTGTAGCATCTGGGTAGTTGTATAGGCTTCCGGGTCCCCTTCGAGGCAGACTCGTCGAAGAACACATGGCGAGCGGTCGATGAGAGAGTGGAGAGACGGCAGAAAACTTGACGCAGTCTCTTCTGACAGCCCGAGTGGTTTCGGCTCTATTCCGTTACTATTTTTCTTTTTAGCGATGTCGACGAGACGACAGCGAAGACAAAACGGTAAGTAGCAGTCTCGGATCATTTTGTACACTTTTGATCGGCTCATCAGTCCGATCTCTCGTCAGGCTCTCCCCGGATCAACCATTACTCGTGGGAAAGCAAGGCAAAAGTGTCACACGGATGTCGGCCCGAAGAAGCCGGCGACCATTCTGGGCCTGTTCGACTTGAGCTTGAACCACAATAACCACACCATTGAGCTTCAAAGCTTCATCTTCCAAGCCGCCAGCTCTCAAAAATCTTCAGCGACCTCCTGGGAAAACCTTCAATGTCCCGATTTCTGTCAGTTGCCTGAGTGTTGCACGGGATCTTCTCGATATCAACCTCGAGGCTCGGATGACTTATCTTTCACGCATGATAGGTCATATCGCTCGCGGCCTTACTCCCATGCTTCATTTACGCCTTCGATTCAGAACACCCACTTGATCCCACTATCCTTGGATCATCTCTCATCCTGCCCTCCTTGGTCCACGATATCTGACAATGCTCAAGCCTGAGTTGACCCCGCCATCCAAGTTGGGAGGCTGGATACACGACGTTCTGGGCGTTAACGTTTCTGACTTGTACGGACAATTCATCTAGCATACTCGGCTTGGTTCTGCTCTGCACTGTCGTATTGTTCGTGGCTTGGAAGCGTCGAACCCTTGTTGCAGCACCTAAGAAGTCTGTGGACTCTTCACGAACCCCAAATCCCAAACGTCCCTTCGGAGGTGCGAACATATACTTATCTGTTGTATTTGATCAGTACTAATTATTGGCTAGAATGGCTTCCGCAATCGTTCACTTATCCGGAGTTTGAACCGTCTATGTATGCGCCGAACGAAATCAAACCACCGATGTACCGCCCGTTCAGGTGGGGGGGAATATCAGTGCGTAACCCGGCCTTGCATAGCAATCCGCACCTGATTCTCGACTTAAACAGTGTGACGATGGGAATTCGGAATATGCACTTTGGTGAATGGATTGAGGTGTGTTTCTCGAGGCGCACTTCGCGATTCCCAACGTTAATTCGTCATGTGGATAGCTCGATGACCAGTACGACGCGTACTACCGCATCCGCAAGGACCGAGTCGAAAGAAAGGGAAAGGACGTGGTGCAGGTATTGCCACCCTCCACTCGTGTACGTCAGGGCGAGGAGCCTGTGCATATCGGCGGAGGCGCTCCAGCCCGGTGGGTTGTTTTACAGATCGTTTTACGGGATGCTGATTCTATTTAACTTAGCGATAGAGCTTGTACACGAGTTGGCCGAGTATCTGTCGCGGCGCGCTACCCCAAGACGTTCCAAATTACCCGGCACAAATCCATGGCCGATTATCCGACAGGTTGGGGTGGAGAAACACCGATCAAGAGCGTGCGCATTGTTCATTTACGGGAAGAGTGTCGAGCTTCCCCTGCCTCCTTCCCTGAACGTTGCGACCGAGAAACGTGATATCGAGCAGGAAGGGACCAAGGCAATGCGCATCGCTGGGCTTCTTGTTCAGGACGACCTTGCCCTGATGATTGAAGGCTCGGATGGTGGATACTATTTTATGGCCGGTGCCATTTTGGTCCCAGGTTTGTGCTTTTCTTTCGCCAGCAGCTTTAAACTTATGGGGGGCCAAGGCTTTTGGCGTATGCGAGACAAACTCGGAATGAGGCTGGAAGAGATACATACGAGTGGCAACGTTCCTGAATGTTTGCAGTCGATCTTTACTACTTCACAGCTTCGACTGATCGAATATTTGCACAGATGAGGAGAAATTGCAGACCTCGCTCGAACGATTCTTCCGTAGGCTCGCAGTGGACAAGCCAGTTGCCCGAAACAACTACTTTGTGCAGGTCTCGCCACTGCCGTCCGTTACCCCTTCGGTCGATCCAGAAGAAATCGCATTGGGGCGAGAATGTTCTCGGGCCCGAAGAAGTGTACGTGGCACCAAGGGCTCGTCGTTCGGAAGCCCGTCGGACTTAGTCGTCACGCCCCAAACCCTAAGGTTGCGGACCGAACGCCAGAACGCTAACGTACGCCGTCTTCCCCGTAGCGGTGCGGTTGGTGTTTACGATTCGCACCTATCTGGTGCCGATGGAAGAGCTCGCGCGCGAGCCGGGGGTTGCCGCGCGATTCGCGAGCGCGGTGCGCAGCTGGCCGGAAGGTATCAAGGAATATAAAGGTGAACGTCGGTACGGAGACGTTTTGGTGCGTTATTTGGAGGACATGGCGCGCGAGGGGGGAGAGCCGGAGGTAAAGCCATATCCATACTGAAGGGTGGTTCATTTTTTCAGCCAAACCTCCATATACTTTGTCACCGTACTAGTATATCCGCAATTCACGCTCATCGCAATTTGAGTGGATTTGCCTTTCATCCGCGAGCGAAGGAGATGTATAACCCTGCATATACCACTGGTTCGCAACGAGAGTCCTCCCCTGGGTCAGTAACTGGTTCCCGCCTCTGGATGAATCCAGTTGGGCTATAATACTGTGACATTGTCTATTTTATCGTTGTGGGGCAAGCACTATGTGTGTAAAACCCGGTTTCGACCCGCTCACCACGCGACAAATATCCAGCGGTTATCATCCTAGCAGTTAACCCAGGGTTCCAAATCAACCGTGGGAATCTTGCTTATTTGTTGTCGTTTTTTTTTCAACTCTCTTTCTCCTGCACCCACCTACCGAAAGCGACTTACACTTGCCTCTCAGCATGAAGTCACTCGAGGTTTGAACCAACTTATCTCTTTCCGAGTTATTCGAGATTTATGATGTCGGGTCAGCAGATAATGGACTGTAACGATCGAAGCGTGGTAGACACAGCAGACTATCCGGAGATTCAAATGATTTCGGACGAATCCCAGCGTATAATTGACGAGCACGGAAATTTTCTGAAACCAGTCGAGGATTCCGACTCTGCTCGGTGTGACAACTGCCTCAAAAGTGAGGCGGAGCTCGCGTCTGGGGTGATCCTCAAACGATGCAAGGACTGCCAAATAGCGTTATACTGTGTGCGTACTCGACTCCCGTTCAATACTCATACGAGACTCATCTTTAGGGCCGAGAATGCCAGCGAAATGCATGGCCAACGCACAAATCTCTGTGTAAAGAGCATGTCATGAATCGGAATCTGACGGGGATGAACTTGAAGAACAAGGAAGATCATCCCGACGATTTGCAAGGAGATATTTCCGACGAAGAATACAGAAAGAACAGAAAATATCCTCCGATCCACTACTCTAAGAGGTGTGGAGGTTGCTTGAAAACACAGAGGCAGTTGCCCCCCGGCATGACGTTGAGGGATTGTCAGTCTTGCAAGACCGTGCAGTACTGTGTATGCGGAGATCTAGATCTCCATTCCAACTCGTTTCACTTGGACTGAAATTTTTCAGGGACACGAGTGCCAAAAGCGAGACTGGCCGCATCACAAGCCTGTTTGCCAAACCAACAGTTTTGCTCGAAAGCAAGAGTGCGACTATCCCGGGATGATCGACGATCTGATGAAGGTGCGCACTGGTGCCCTTCTGGAATATGCCATTTTTCTCACGTTATTCAGTTTGCGAACACGTTCAAGTGTGAGGTAAAGCGGCTTGGCTATCGTCTAAGATTAAATTTCCTGAAAGTTGTTATAGCTTGTAGATGGTGCCTGTAGTTGTCTTGAACTCCAAGCGAATCCCGACGCTGGGAAACCCACGTTTTTGAGATTTGCTTCCGATATCTGCCATGGAGAGAAAAGCCGGTCAATCGGTTTGACATCAGGTTTTACCAAGGCCGCAAAATCTCAGAGCTTCACGAACCGGAGTTAGAGCGATTGATTCATTACCCAGAAATGGAGCATTTGATCAAGACCTTCGAATCGACCAGTTCTCCGTATAGTTATGAGAGCGGGACCTTATAACGCAAGAAAGAAGAAACTGTGTCCCTGCTCCAAGAGTACGCAGTAGATCCCGACCTGGCCGATGGAATCCCAATTGGGAGAGGGATTTTAACCGGTTCAATCAAGCTCGTCCAGGCTGGGGCACCGAGGTTGCGAACATCTCCCGACGCATTGGACCCGCGCTATAAAAAGAAATCCAAACACTACGGTATGTACCACGAACTATCTGAAATGCGACCGTCTCACGCTGGGATTGGGACCTTTTCTAGCTCCGAAAGACTAACGGCCCAAAGTTGTACAACCTTCCTTCCACCTCTTCTTCCTCTTGGATTTGCGTGTAGCCAAACGCCCCATTTGTACATAAATATCGTCCACCGAATAAGTTGACCTTTTCTTGCCTTTTTTCCCTTGATATGAAAGTGGGATGGAACTCCAGCGGGACATTCGACATTCTGCTGGCATGTCGTCACATTGTCGTGCGGCTGAAATCGCTTGTATGTCGACGCGGCGCCGGTGGTTTCCCTCAAATCCTCGGTCGTTGCGAGTTCGATGAGGATCTCGTCACTGGGCTAAGGTACTTGGGGGTTTGGCGGGCTATTTTGGAGACTTTGTGAAAATGCAGAGGCGTTGTAAGGTTGTACCACATCCAAGTTCAATGAGAAAGCTAACCGTGGGAATTTATTTATTTGTTGGTTAACTCGCTTAAGCGGCTTAACTTCTCCTTTCCAGTTGAACCAGTTCTTATCGTTTGCGACTCGGAGCATCGTGCCACTCCTCGTGTCTCTCGGTGATTTTAGATCTGACCTAAATGGACGATGAAAGCGTGATAGGCCCAGCGAAGATCCAAAATGATTTCGGATGAGGCGTAGCGTAGAATTGACGAGCAAGAAGATGTCCTTGGGCCAGTCAAAGATTCCGGTGCCATTCGGTGTGGCGGACGTCTCAAAGTGAGGTGGACCTCCTGTCTGGGGCGACTCTCAAACGATGCAAGGACTGCGGACCACCCCAGCCCGAAACAGACACATACAAAAACGAGGCACGAGCGCTCTCCTGCCGTACAAGATTCATTCTAAAATTTTATGTAGCTTTAGAAGGCTGCCGGCGTCTACTGTCTCAACTTCCAAAAGAATCTCTACGTTTGGAAAACCCATATCTTCGAGGTCCACCTCGTATATCTGCCATGGAAACTCCAGCCGGTTCACCGGTTTCGATGTCAAGTCCTAGGCAGCCCGCGGCCGAATCTCGGATCTCAACGAAGCCGGGGCTGGAGCGTATGCTCAACCACCCAGGCAAGGACTAGCCTTCGGATCGACCACTCCTTCGTGTAGCTCTGAAGACGGCACCTGCTAATACTAGAAGAACGTTACCTGTTTCTTGACCGAGAGGGTAGATCCAGACTGAGCCGATGGAACCCCAGGTGAGAGGCGAATTTCATCGACTCAATCAACTTGAAGATGGTGCAGGCTGGGGCACCTAAATTGCGAACACATCCTGACGACCTGGACCCTCTCTATAAATTAAGGCTAGCAGTATAAAAAGAAACGCGGTGCGTAGTACGAGTTGTCCGAAGAGCACTCACTGACGCATACTACACCATTATTATTAGCTTCAAGTTCGAAATACTAGCAAGTCAACGGAAATCCATCACGCGTCCTTTTTTGATTCGTTACGCGTGGAAATAATGAAGAATTGGATTGTATATAAATGTAGTTGGCTGAATAACAACTGAAATAACTCGATTTCACTTCTGTTCTTTCCTGAGGTTGAAAGGCGGCGAGATCAAATATGGCGTCGATCTTTCCTAATCAGGAAACCATCGCTGGTTTTGCTTCCAACCATGACAGCCGTATTCAAAATCATTCCTACTACGCAGAAGTATGACTGGGGGAAAGATCGGTACCAACTCCAAGGTCGCCCAGTTTGCCTCGGCGTCCAAAATTCCGGGATTTACCTTGGAGGAATCCGCGCCTTACGCCGAGGTAACGCGTCTGCGCGTTATGCCGGTCTTTGCTGACCGTGCCTAGCTATGGATGGGGACTCATCCGAATCTCCTTCGCGTGTTTGGAGTCCAATGCGATTCTAATCGGAGCATCTCGCAGCCCACCCAGAACTGATAGGAAAACCTGTCGCCGACCGATTCGATGCCTCCAACGGAAACCTCCCTTTCTTATTCAAAGTACTTGCCATCGAGAAGGCACTCAGTATTCAGACCCATCCGGATAAAGCTACAGCCGAGACTCTATTTGCTCAACAACCGGATATTTACAAAGGTGCGCGTCCATCCCGTTTCGAGCTCAAGCTCAGTTTAATTCGTGCTGTAGACGCCAATCACAAGCCCGAAATGGCCCTCGCACTGACACCATTCGCTGCATTGTGCGGTTTCCTCCCCCTTCCCGCAATCGCAACGTACATTCGTACTACTGTAGAGCTCGCTGCTCTCATTCCTGCAACGATCGTAACCGACTTCTTGGCTGTTGCGGGATCTTCCAATCCTACAGGTCCTGCAGAAAAAGCTGCTCTCAAGAACGTATTCTCAGCTGTGATGACGGCCGATTGAAAGCACTGGTAAAAACTCAGCTCGACCTGCTTGTGGCCAGATACAAGACTGGAGCCGTCGAAGTGTCCCCGGATATCGTTGGGTTGGTCCTTCGTCTCGACTCGCAGTTCCCAGGCGACATCGGAATATTCTGCGCATTCTTGCTCAACTATACGTGCATCTCAAACGAGGCGAGGCGATCTTCCTTGGCGCAGGGGAACCCCATGCATATATTTCGGGCGGTACGTTTTCTTCTTCTTCTTCGACGCGTTCTCCGGGACCAACTAATCTTATCTTTACTTCCCGACATCATGGAATGCATGGCCAACTCGACAACGTCATTCGTGCAGGGCTAACCCCCAAGCTGCGGGACATCCCTAATCTCGTGTCGGGTCTGACATACGAGGCAGCGCTGCCAAGCAAGCACGTTGTCTTCCCCGCGCCGTTCCGCACCACCGCCGCGAGCACGCTATACGACCCGCCCATTCCCGAATTCTCCGTTGTGCAAGTGACGGTCGGCGCAGGGGCGAAGGAGACGCACCCCACGGTCGCAGGGCCAAGCATTGCCATCGCCACTGAGGGCGCTGGTTCTGTGAGCTGGACTGGCGATTCAAACGGGTTGGACGTTAGCCAGGGAGATGTATTTTTCATTGGCGCGGACACTGAGATATCCTTCTCGAGTGTTTCCGGGCTGACTGTGTACCGTGCCTTCGTTGAAGCTAAGTAGAGATAGAAAGAGTTAAACTGTACTCTGTATGTAACGATTGAACTGGAATGTATCTATCTTTGAAGACACCAATAACTGGTCTGTACGGGAGATCAAGGGAGACTTTCTCTACTGGTTCTCCTCACAGCTGGTTATCTCATTTTTTGTTTGACCTGGTACTCTCATCTAAGTTTGTGCAGCCGAAATAATTGCAATGTATGAAGCCTCCAGTTAAGTTAATGTCTCAGTATCAAAACTCACCCTCTGCTGCCCGGGATTACGCTAGGCGTGTATATTACTGTCAAGTCTCTGAAAGGTTTATTCCAACAAGCCACCCTGTCTTCAACTCTGACAGCTCATAAATTTTCAACCAGAATACGTATGGCACGTTGGGTAGTCCTCCTTCCTTCACTGCGTCGAACATCATTCTAACGGATGACAGTCCTCCTCTAGGAGGATGCTACGCCCTCCGTCTGTGCTTTATTGTGCAGATATGATTCTCTAACCAGCTTGCAGGGGTTTCCTCGACTTCTTACATTCTAACAACCGTCCCTCCATTCGTCACGGTGAATCTGCCGTATTTTTACAATCGAATTCCCTAACAACAATTCATTCAAGGCGGTCATCACATTTTCGATGACCACTTACAAGTGTGGATCTACACTTTTGACCTCTCGGACTCGCAAGAACACCGATCTTCACTGTGTTTATGAGAGATGGTTTATTCTGGTTTCTGGCACTCCTCCGCAAGTTCTTCCTCGGTCCGTTTTCGACATATGTGTTTACAATACTCTGACTGATATAGTGGTTTCCACCGTCGAATTGTTACTTTTGGGCTAGAGCACGTCCAACACTGGCACGAATTCCTCTTCTGTAGGTAGGTAGCCCTGTTCTCCAGCGCAGCCCTTTCTCACTTTGCGTGCAACTCAGCCCCTCGACAAGCGTAGGTACTGCTCTAATCGCCGCTTTTATTCCGCTCAGCGTGAAAATCATCTAGGCTCGTTGCGGTAATCGGCGCCAGAGTCGTTTTGAACATCAAACATGCTTGCGATCGACTGAAATTCAGGAGATACGGCCAAGCGTTGACACGGTCACTTGGGCGCGATACACAACCGCTAGAAGATCTCCCAATGGTTTCCAGCCTGAACAATCCGGTCAGTTCTCAGGGTCACTCTACAGAATCGAAACGAGATTAGTAGCTAGTCGTCTGGTCATGCAGAGTGAAGGTTATGCCCAATACTGGTCATCGCGAAACGTCACAGAGTTTATCTGAGTTTGAAACTGCACGACGCGGTCGAATATTGAACGGCAACTTGGTCCCGTGACCGCGCAGCATACGCCAAGTCGAAGCCATTGGCATTCGCGAGGTTCAACTTCAAGGAAGTTGAGGGAACCGGAAGTGAAAGAATATCAATCTGTATGTAACTTCCAACTATTTAAACTATCTTCTCAACGGCCATAAAACTGTACCACAAGGGGTTCGTCCGTGTGTTATTTGTTTTCTTATTCTCCTGCAGTGCGCCGTGCAATAGTTACTCCTGCACCTCCACATAATTCGCTGTACCAGCCTCGTCAATATCCTCGCAAAGCCGGATAAAAAACCGCTCACCAGGGAAACAACCCAACATTACCCGCGCGGGTCTTTTCCCTGCCACCAATCGTCCGACGCCGCCTCAATCTCGACGATCAGATCGCCCTCCGCGAACGAGATCTCGTTGTCCTCCGCCGCGTCGTAGCTGCACACACACATTACACATTAACGCGTTGATCTCAAGAGGAAATAAAAAAGAGGAATAAGGGAGAGGGGACGCACTCGTACAGCGCCACAGCGACGACGCCTTGGTCTGCGGCGGCCACTGGCTCGGGGGTGGGCGTACGCGGGGGCGGCGGGGGCGCGGGCCGGCGCGGCCGGCTATAGCACACGATCACGATGGTCAGCATCTCCACATTGC
Source organism: Mycena olivaceomarginata (assembly GCA_029378375.1). NCBI lineage: Eukaryota > Fungi > Basidiomycota > Agaricomycetes > Agaricales > Mycenaceae > Mycena > Mycena olivaceomarginata. The sequence goes on along the minus strand of JARKIC010001751.1, from coordinate 43,208 downwards.
TGTCCTCGAACTAAGACTCACCGCGGCGGAGGGCGCGGCGGGGGCTGGAGGCGGCGGCGGAGGGGGAGGTGGGGGAGGCGCCGCCTCAGGCTCGGGCTCGGCTCTTCTTCCTGCGGCGCACTCTCCACAAGCTCGACGTAGTTCGCAGGGAACAGCCCGCTCTTCCCCCCGGGGGCCAACAACCGCTCCACCACCCCTCGTCGACCTCCTCGACATGCTCGATGAGCTCGCCCCTCCGTGAGGTTCAGCTCGTTGTCCTCTGCTGCCTGGTGGGTGCGGGTTAAGATGAGATGTGTGAGTGGAAAGGAGGCGCACCTCGTAATCGTACAAGACGACCGCGCAGACGCCTTGGCCGGGCCGCGGCGGCAGCGGCAGGCGCAGGGGGAGGCGGAGGGCGGCTGCACGGGCTCTGGCTCAGGCGAGGGCTCGCGGTGCGGGCATCTTGGAATTGAACAATAAGGGTCACAGACAGTCGTGCGTATTGGAGACTTACCTGGTGGTGGCGGAGGCGGCGGGGGGGCGGGGGAGGGGGAGGAGGGGGGCGCCTCGGCTTGCACTGGAGGGGCAGGCGGCGGCGGCGGGCGGCGGGGGTGGGGGAGGCGGCTAGAAAAAAAACATGAGGAGCGAAAGGGCACCAAAAAGGACAAAGTCACTAACCGCGTACTCTTCTTCCTCTTCTTGCTCGTTCTCCCACTCGGGCTCAGGCTCAGGCTCAGGCGCGCGCGGAGGAGGCGGGGGCGGCGCAGCAGGAGTAACCGGCGCCGGAGCTGGAGCCGAAGGCAACGGCCCCAAAGTTTCGCGTGTGCTCGACGCAGGCGCGGGCCTCCCAAACGCCGGCGCGCTGGACTTGAACACCGGCGCGGCAGCAGGCGCTTGGAACGCCGCGCCGCGACTTTGTGCGTCCTCTTCCTCCGCAAGCTTCTTCGCCTGCGCCTGGCGCTCGCTCCAGGTGAGCTTCTTCCCGGCGCTCGGGACTGGCGCGGGTGCCGCCTGCGACTGCGACTGCTGCTCGAACGCCGCGAAGGGATTCTTGAGCTTCTTGGGCGCGGGGAGCGAGACAGGAGTGTAGGCCGTGCCGACGGGGCCGATGCGGTCTTCTTCGGAGGGCTTGGTGGGGACGTTGGATGAGGCCACCGGGGCGGGAGGTGTATACGTAGGACGCGTCTGTCGCGGATTAATCAATCGCCACATGAGAAACCGACGGATACTCACAGATGCTGCGAAAACAGGCCGGGAAGCAGCGGGCAGAACCGGGGGACGTGACGCAGCAGGCGGAGGCGGAGGGGGCCGGTGCAGGCGCAGCGGCCGCCGGTGCTTCCTCGCCCCATGCTTCGTCCGGGGCCGTCGTCCTCTTGTCCACGGACCGGCCGTACAGCGATGCTGCGGATGCAGCCGGTCTGGGTGCCCCAAAGCCTGGTCGCGGGGCCGTCGGTGGGGGCGGAGCGTTCGCGGGAGTGGGGCCTTTGCGGAGCGTGCTGATGTCTGGTTTGCCGATGGGGGGTGTAGCTGGTGCCGACGGGCGCGATTGGCTCGTATTTGCGTGCTTTCTCGTTGTGCGTAGAGTACTTAGCCCCACCGGCGGCTTCCACGCGCGACATGATCAGGGCGGGTGTAACATCGGACTGTAGAGATTTCAGATTGCCGGCAGATAGACCACAAAATGCTGCGTACCTCGTTCCGGGCGTTGAGTACGACGTGCGTTCCGCGCAGAAAGCTTGCGACTGCGTTTTGAATGCGTGTGGAAGAGCCCCTTCTTCTGCTCGGGCACTCCGTCGCCACACCAGTTGATCTGAACGAACTTGGCGAGTTTGCTCTGCAGGCAGGTTAAAACAAGAATCGGAATCGAGATTCCAACACACGTTAGGATCTATGACACGGGCAAAGGCGTATTGGATCCTTGAATCGGGTTGAATGACCAGTCATCATCCAGGTGGACAATCGACCGACCTTCCATCGGAGAACTCCTCCTCGAGCTCTTCAAGACCACCGTCGCCAGTAGACTGCACTTTGAGGTCGTTCGTTCCACCCTCGTAGGTCAAAAGAGCCCAGTCTATGCCGCGCGAGTTGAGAACGTTCTGGTATGCATCGTTGATGTCTCTGCTGGATAAATTGACTTGGAGGGACATTTCTCCAGGTCACCAAGTATTGAGGAATTCTGGAGCGAGGTGGAAGTAAGAAAGAAAGAAATAGAGTCCGCAGTTCAAGCTGGTAAGTAGCTGTGCAAGAACAGCGCGGGTTATGACTGGGTTATGTCATGTCGAGTCTTTCGGCGATATCCGGCGTTCATCTTCTGCTTTCATTTCAACTTGCAAGTCATCCTTGGGGTTCCCCTCAGGCTCTCAGATACCTGCAAGTACTCGCGAAACATCGCCTACAACTATGTCTCAAGAGCTTTCAAACTTCAGCTTTCTGAAGCGCTTGATGAAATTGAGCAAAATCCGACCTGATCATATTCTGGTGCTTCCGCCAGTGTTCTATGTTCTCTGCGCAAGTGCTTCAAAGTTCAAGCTCAACTTGAGATACGTCAGGCACTGTTGGGGATTGCCACTTCAAGGAGTCGTCAAGTGAATCTCCAGTCAACTTCGCTGATCATCGCGATGGCAGCGGGTCGCTTATTAGCCCGGTTTCCTTTCACCTTCACCTTCCCGGCGCAATATGCGGGTCATTTCGTATTTGAGCCTTTCTCCAGCTGTTTGGCTGGCACGCGCGCCTTGGTTATTTCTACGCCGCAGTTTCTGACGGCTGGGCCGGCCAGAATCAACTTTACCAAGGAGGAGGGCGACCCAGCTGGCGCGTTCTTCAATATCGCCGTCGCTTCTAACGCATCTCGGCTTGCGGATGATGTGGATCTTAGTGCTGGGTTTGTGGATGTAGATATTCTCGTGTTGCCGGGGTGCGCAGCAGTCTTGCATGTGTTCAACTTGGCGCTCATGCATCGTTTGAACTTGAAGGACTTACTCCATTTTCGCGTTCGGAAACGACACGTTCGTCACCCCGTTTATGTGTCTTGCGTCTTTCTCACCATCCACAGCGGCGGGGGGAGAGACCTCGGAAGCACTGAGGATTTTCCCGTCATAGACCTCCCTACCTCACCTCCTGTGTATGGACTTGTCTACCAGAATTTCTGTTATTCAAGCGTTTTTACAGCTCTGCCACAGGCTCAAGCTCTGCCACAGGCTCAAGCCCGCCATCGATGTCGCCGACGTCTGCCAGTCAATCACCTAGTTCTAGCGCTGCAGGCCCATCGTCGACCACGGCTCTGGACAGCGCAGCCTCGAGGCACGTACTCTCTCAGCGCCGACGACCTCAACTGATCGCGCATCCACAGCAAGAAAACCGTGCCAACGGGCATGATAATCGGGATCGTCGTGGCCATACTCGCGATCCTCGTGATCCTCATATTCCTCCTCTTCTTCCTCCGACGAAGGAAACAGCGGCGCACGCGGCGCCTGCCTGACACTGGCGACATGATCGAGACCCCAGGCCCGATGGTCCAGGCCTCCCTCTCGCTCACCGCCCGGAGCCACGTCGACCCCTTCCTCACACCCGAGTCGTCCAACACCTCGCTGTCGAGCCCTGCGCAGCGACAGCAGTATATCACCAACGAGATGCGCCTCGTGCGGAAGCGGATGGAGGAGCTGCGGCGCACGCCGAATATCAGCACTAGCGGCAGCGGCAGCGCTTGGTCGTCGTCGGCGGTGTCGCCGTCGCAGGCGTCGACGCATGGTTCCAGCGCAGTCGTCGATTTGGAGCGGTCGCGGCAGCAGAACGACGAGCTGCAGAGCCGGATCGCGGAGCTGGAGGCGCAGCTGCAGTCCGCGTGGGCTCTGGGCTTGTCCAACGAGCCGCCACCGGGCTATGTCGCGTAATGGCGGAGCCCTTTGTACATACTCCTCATAGAAAGGTATTTCTCGTTTTCGGAGGAGGATTGAGCGAGGCGAGTGGCGAGAGAATTCAGCGCCATCGCATGTTCGCTGCCACGGTAGGACCGCGATTTTGGTCTGACCAGGAACGATCTCAGGGCGGGAACGATGGCATACTCCCAATTTCAAAACTTTCCCTGTACTATGGTGCCGAACAGCAAACCGATCCTGGTCTAGGCCTTCAGCAATCTGGCTGGCATGGATCTTTACCGCTTCATGCTCGCCGCGAAAGAAACAAGGCGTAGGAGCCGGTGGCCTGCTATCTAAGGTTGGCAGATACGGGTGAAGTCTAGATAGAGGATTTTCTTGGACACAAGGCCGCCGGGCTTACGGTGGTCGCTGATATAAACCAGCAAGTGTTCCATGCGACTTCCCGCTGCTGTCCAAGATTGGGGGGGTCGCAGATAGAGGATTTCCTTGGGGAGCGCGAGGTTGCCGGGCTTACAGTGGTAGTGCGTTACTGTTTAGAGGTGCTGGCCTTGGCTGGGAGCTGTAGGTCGGGAGTGAGTGATAAGGAATGGATGGATGCTTAAGTTGCGATAACTACTAACCCGGGGCCCCCAAACATGATATTTAAATTCGAAATACTGGTTGGTTCAGAGAACACCGAAGAAAAGATGCTTTGAAGTGAGTTCAACCTACTATTAGTATAACTCAACTTCATGCTGAGGATCACGTCGGGCCGGCCAACTCCGGGTACTTGTAATAAGTCTTGTAAGCTGGCAGTGATTCAGGTGTCAAGTTCATCTGTCTGCTTGAATCGACATTGATCAGAAACCCGATGTTTCTCCTGGTTTGCTCTGCCCCCACCAGTCAATTCGCCGGATGACATTGAAAGCGATGCTAGGCCGCTGTACATGCGCGCAAGCAGTAGTGTGGCGGGAAATAGCCCTGTGAAATTCACATGTGCAAATTAACCCGGTAAATTAGCGGCTAATTAACCGGCCAGCTGGATGGCTGAAAAATAGACGGTAAAGTAGGGTAAAATAGGGTAAATTAGCTCCCATAAGCCCAGCTACCATTTGTGCCCCAACCAAGCACTCTGTAGAGGAGCTAGAGCTCTGAAACTGAAGACAGTAGTAGCTACAGAACAAAATTCGAGGATTCCCTCGTACCTGCTTATGCGGCAAACGTACGCCTTGCGGTTCTTGATTACCTGCAAACGTGTCGGTATTTGACCATCAGTTCTGACGGTGCGAAGCTCAAGAGGAAAAAAATCATCACCGTCCATATCACCACTGTCTATCGGCAATCCTTTTGTGTTGACCTCGACGATGTTTCCCGCATCAGCCAACTGGTGGAATACTTTGCAGAACTCTTTAAGAAGGTAGTTCAATGAGCCGGTTCGACCTCGCGGCCGAATTCGACATCGAGAAGTATCTTCATGTCCTCGCCGACAGCATCACAGCCGCCAAAGAAACTCCCGTCGACGCTCGACACCACGGGCCAACCAATGGTAACGGCGGGACGAGTTCAAAGGCGGCAGCGGACAGCGTAGCTCCAAAGGCAGACGAATGGGGCAGCTGGGCATAGCTATTTGACCGGTAAATTAGTGTTTTCGGGCTATTTGACCCAGTAAAATAGCTATTTTTCGCCCGGGGCTCTGCCCCGGACCCCGTGGGAAATTTACTCTATTTCACCCTAATTTACACCAGTAAATCAGGTCAAATAGGTCGCTGCCGCGACCCTCTGTAAATTACCCAAGTCAACTAGGCCTGCGGCCTATTTCCCGCCACACTAGCAAGCAGTGTCTCTTGTGTTCCCGATGTCTGTTTCAGCTGTGGAAGACTGGAACGTGGACGGTCCTCAATTTTAGCTTCGCCAAATTCAAGTTCGACGCGCGTGGCACCATCAGTGCACCATATGGCTCCAGCCCTAAAATGTATACCGGACATTCAATTCATTTCGTTATAATCCCGTTGCACCACTCGTCCCTGCTTCACTGCGCCATGTCCCTCCTGCGCGACATTCTCAAGAAACCCAAGGATGGTCCTGCTTCCAAGAAACGTGACACCGCGTCAATCAAGTCTGCGGGTGCACGTTCATTGGTCGCATCGCTGTACTCTCTCACCATTGGTGGCGAGCGTGTCAAGAAACGCCGGAAGCCAGATTTTTCTGAACTCGGGGCACCAGTCTGGTATCATGAAGACCCACCTGAGCCACCGGATATGCCTGGCACGGTCCCGCGAACGGATCTGGGTGCGTATACCATCGCACACGCCACCGTGCTGCCGCTCCGCATCGAGGACAAGAACCACTGGCTGTCGCTTACTCTATTCAACCATGCGAACGGGCTATCTCTGGCTGCAATGTACCACAACGAAGGTCAGGCCGCTTCAGTTCACTTGAAACGTCCGTATATGTAAATTAATGATGAAAAGCCAGAGTCGCCGGTGAAGTCCGCTTATTTCTCGAAAAGACGAAAAACATCTCCAGCATCGATGTCTGGGTACGCATATATACCCCTTTGCAACTTGGAACTCGGTTTCACGAAAGTAGCTGGCAGCGGTCGCCCCCTCAGGTCAGATCATCAGCCTAACCGCAAATGTATGGAATCGTCAGAAGGGCAACCCGCTGCATCCCGACCAGAAGCCCGACCTCTTCAAGGGGAAGTTCCCGCAGGGCACATACGTCTTTCCGTTTGAGCTGCCTCCGCTGCCTAAATTCGTGCCGGTTACGCACCCAGGCAATGACACGCGAAAGGTGAGTGTTTCATTGGAAATGTGTTAAACGCTCAATATGCGTTCACAGACCAAAGCCCTCGTTCCCCTCCCCCCGTGCGTCATTCTGCTTTGTCTCAAGAGTTCAATTCACACCGTACAGCCTCTGGTAAAATCAATTATACAGTGAGCGAGCTTCATATATGATGATTCAAAACAAGACCTTACCCTCAAAGTGTGGTGTTGGCGTTCGCCGGGACAGTGTCGCCGGTATTGACGAGGACATGGACATGATCCTGCAGTATATCCCTCTCCACCGCCCGCTTCCCCGCCCGCGAACTCCGTTCCCGTTCCTTGCCTCGCGCGAGGACTGGCCATTCAAGCGCGAAGTAATCGGCGGGTGGGTGCTCAGCCCGTTCGGCGGTCGGGGGCGCATCGGGACGCAAATCGTCGAGGTTGAGGGTATTGTGCGTCCTATATAGCTTCCTTCGGTTCCTCAGCGTTAATGAGTTACTGTTGCGCAGCTCGGCGTGCAGGACCCCTGCGGTCTACACTGCGGGGCAGGTTCTGGATTTTGTGCTCCTCCTATGGTCCAAGAGCGCAGACGTGCTGAAGCTACTCGGACAGCCTGCTGCGGTGAACGTGGGATACTACAAGGCCGACTTCCTGCCCTCGTCGGAGGCGCTTCGACCCCGGGAACAGTCGAGGGTGACTCGGACGCTGGAACGCATGGCGGAGGGGCGGGTGTGGGACACGGATGTAGGGCGTCCGAAGGACGGCGAAGCAGCGCCGAGACTAATCTCGCTGGATTTGGGGGGATCCGCCGCTCCGTCTTTGCCTAGGACGAAGTCTACGGGTGGGTCCTCGTCGCGCATGCGGAGTGTGTGGACTGCGGACAGCGACGGGGACGCCTCGGAGCTAGGAGACGCCGACGGCGAGCACCATTCGATCGAAGACCTGCCCGCCGACGATGAGTTGCCCGAGACAGAGTACTTCCAGCGCCTCGACGGCGAGCTACGCATCCCGCCCTGCCGCCCCGTCAGCTACCGCTACACTGAAATCGGACGCGAGGTGAGTTATGTTTTTATGATTTTCCCACAGTAGGCTACCTGTTTCTGATTGTCCGCGCCCATACTCCCAGTACAGCCTCCAGCTGCACATCGCGCACCCGCAGTACGCGCACATCTCACCCACAGGGCCAGGGCTCCTTGCTGAAGTGCCCATCTGGTACGTCGCAGACCGGGATTTATCCCTGAACGGAGGAGGGCTGCCGGCGGCGCTCAACGACGACCCGGCGTATCTGGCTGCGCTGCCGCTCAAGGGGGCGACGATTCCGGCGGGGGAGGGGGCGGTGTGGTGGCCGAAGGCGGTGGGCGAAGTCGCGACGCAGGGGAGGGGCGGGAAGGCGAAGATCGGGCAGTCTTTTGTGGGGCTTGTTCCTCCGGCGAGGGACAGGGAGGGTTCTTGAAATCAGATGCCCCCCTCCTCCCTTAGGTTGTTGTGGAATGTAACATCATCCCAAATGCGCAAAACGTAACTTCCGCATCCAAGCTTGAAAACCCCTGCAAAAAGTGCATAAATAGAGACCCGTATGTCTACCAGTGCTCCCTTCAGGGACCGCCACGGCTTATAGTTCTTCCTTCTTCCTTTCTTTCGTCCTCTGGAAAAGTGTGTCATCCTTGTGCAGGGGACCATCTGTGTTCGGAATCCGACCACAGAAATTATCAAAGCTAAGAAGACCCAAGTCGAACACAGTATGGAATTCTACTTGACTCTTGCTTGACTCCGGGAAAATAAATAATGCACCAAGTTGCCTAAACGGGACCTTCCTAAACGGGTCTGATATCCCTGATGGGATCATTGCATCATTTTGGGGCTTTCCAGCTCTTCGTGCCTTGTCTCCAACTCCCTCTGTTTTAAAAACGCACGGAAATGCTTATTCTTCTCAGAGATTTATTCTGAGGATCTCGGGATCGCTTACTTTGTTCCAACGAGGCAATTCTGGCATTTGCAAAGCACAAAAGGGTGATATTGCGTTGTGGGGTCGATGTTACATCAACTGTTTCGTACTAATAATGTACCCGACCAGTAGATAAGTTATGGGTATACATTTACTAGATCAAATTGGATGATCTCCGTATTACGCCAAAAGACTTCATTCCAAACGGCAATTTTTGGGCCAGCCCAAGCAGTCTTGCTCCGGTGCCAGGCATACGTCCGTTGATTAAGCCATCAAACAATGGAAGACGTTTGCTTTCTCGATTCCCACGGTTCAACATGGAAAAATGACCAAAATTCAATTGCAATATGCGCAAATTGATTATTCGGGTCATCGGCGAGTCGGGAGTTCGAGTCAGCCCCTCCGTTCTGACTTCAATCTCAATCTATCGTAGCTTCCACATCCCAAAATAAGTCATTGGAGGTAACTTGTTTGATGTTCAAAATGACTCTGGCGGCAATTATCGCAACGAGCCTGGATTCTCGTGAATCAAGTAGCGTTAAACTGCAATCGAAGAGGCACCTACGCTGTCAAAGGTCTGTTGCAGACGTGCAGTCAGTCAGCGAGAGTCGCACTGGATCACAGCGCTACGCACACGACGGGAATTTGTGCCAATGTCGGACGTGCGCTGGCCCACAGCACTATTTCAATAATGGACAGCACTGTCAGGACAGCGTAAGCGGCATATATCGAATAAAACGAAGGAGAAGTTACGGAGGACTGCCAGAAACCAGAATACACCGTCTCTCATGAATAAAGTGATAATGGGTGTTCTTCTGGATCCGAGAGTCATAAGTGTAGACCCGCACTTAAAAGCGGTCATCGAAAACATGATTATTGCCTTGAATCAATCATTGTTAGCGAATCCTATCGCGAAATTGCACCCACATTTACCGTGAGGAACGGAGGAACAGCGTAGCATGCAAGAAGTCGAGGGACCTCTACAAATCGGTCAGTGAATGGCATTTGCCGAAATTAATAAAGCACAGACGGAGGGTGTAACATCCTCCTAGGAGGGATCTGCCAATCCATTAGAATTATCTCCAACACAGGAGAATTGTGGACTACCCGACGTATACAAATTCTGGTTGAATAATTGGGAGCTGAAGACAGAATGGCTGATTGAAACAAACCTTTGACAGGCTTGATGATAATATACACGCTTAAGGTGATCCTGGACAGCAGAAATGAGATGAGATGAGATTTTGACCCAGTTACCTCATACATTGCAACTATTTCGGCTGTGTGAACTTTAGGTGAGAGAACCGCTTCCAAAAACAATGAGCTAACCAGCTATGAGAAGGACCATGAAATAGAGAAGTTTCCTGGATCTTCCGTACAATATCCAAACACTTTATCGAGTGTTAGTATACGCTCTTTATGAGACAAAAATCCAAACCGGAGGATCAGAATGAAATCAGCGGACACGACGATTATGGTGGAAATGATGGTTTCTCCCTACAATAATGGGGTGGAATGTGCGACGTATGAAGGGGAAAGCAAACCGAGGAGAAATATCCGCATAACTGTGCGGAATATTAGTACGGTTTCGGCAGCTTAAAAGTGCAGACAAACACGATCGGACCGTTCGGCTTTGAGCATGACTGGGACATGGATTGTCTGACTCTTTGTTGGAGACGATGGAAGCTGCACCCACAAGAAATGTAGACACTGAGGAATGTTTCAGTAACAACGAATTGAATGTGTTGGAAACCCTGTACCATAAAACAAGAAGTGTGAAATAACGAATCTAGAGGTAGTAATGAATGGGATGGCACGACGGCGGTGTGATGAGGACTGCACCCAGATCTAAAGGGTTGTTAAGCGAAAACTTCAGCTCATTCATCGAGGCCTCACATAAGCTATCTTGGCGATGTTCCAGTGCGATGTCCAAATCAAGTTCACCTGCACGCTCAGTGAGTCGACGTATTCGGGGGCAAGACACACGGCGGACCTCATCCGGAAAGGTCACAATGTGGTCAAGTCTGCCAATGCTTTCGATGAACCCTTTATCACGGACGGGAATCCATCCTTACACGACGACAGTTAATGCTGCAACTGTAAAGCACGATGAGACGCATTATAATGACGGACGAAGGTGCTCGATAACTCACCGGCCAACTCGTTTGTCGTCCGAGCGTCAGCAAGAAGTCCTAAAACTTCTTCCAACTCTTGCGGCGGAACGGTGGCCATTGCAGAGAGAAGCGTTAATCAAACCCAATACGATCGTGGCTTCAACGGAAGAATTCTGACTTGAAGAAAAGCGCGAGCTTGATTCTAAAGCATCAAAAATTGAATTGTACACTGATGGACGAACCATCAAACCTATCGCCTTGGCGACTCAGAATTGTAAAATGATTCTTGTGGCGCTATTCCGGCGCGGCTGTTGCGGCCGGGAACTTTGGGGAATTGTTCGTGACGATCGAAAATTCCTGTGGCGCCGTTTGGACGCGGCTGTTGCGGCCGGGATTTGTTCATGACGATCAAGTCCAGACAGTAGGACTCGTAACATTCAAGTCGTTGACAAAAGAAAATGGGGAACATTCAGCGTCGGAGTTCAGTTAGAGGAGCGTAGCAGAAGGTTGGCATTGCAGAGAGACAGCAAGAGTTTTCAACGGCACGTCGACAACTTGGAAGCGGGGAGTGCTAATTAAAGCCCGATGCGAAGGCGATCGAGGCTACCTGATGATGAATACAGAATTCCGACTCAAGAAAAGGCGCGAGCTTGATTTACGTCAAAAAAAAGAATTGTAAAGTCATGGACTCACTTACCTTGGCAACTCAAAACTGTAAAAGAATTCTTTGTTAGACGGCGCTGTTGACCGGCCAATGCTGTGGCCGGGAACTATGAAGAATTATGACGATGAGGTTCAGACAACAGTGGGATTCGCCACATTCAAGCCGTCGACGAAGAAAATGGGGAACATTCAGTGGCGGAGCCGAATGGACGCGTGGCAACGACTTACAACCTCTCGAAGCACCGAGATGTTGGGCTAACCACTGCTATTAAATTGGATCCATCTACTCTCCCCGGCGGCCTTCTTTACACGATTCATGACGGCCAGTCCTTCCCGCTCTTCTTCAACCTCTTCTATAAGAATCAAATCGACACCCTGTCGTTCTAATGTAAGTAGGCCATCGAACAAGAGATGCGCCGTGACCGAAGGCTCGGCGGTGGGTCCAAGTGAGAATCGGGTCCATTCTAGTCCATCCATGGGCAAACTGCATGTTCCAAGCGGCGAATCGCTTGGTGCCAATATTCCAACCTTGACTGGCCGCTTTCCGTCGCCTTTGTCCTGCAGCGAGGCCAGGAACTCGTCTGCTTCCAAACGCCGAACCCCGACAGGCGGCGGCGACGCTGTATACAAGAGATATACGGGGACAGCAGGAGAATAATGGCGGTACTTCATCCCGGGCGTCGTTGGAGTCGCCTCCATGACCTCGTCCCGATAGTCACGCCGGTGGACCAAGACCTTCGGTGACACCCCCATCTCCTGGCGCAGGACCCGCTCGATATCCTCAACGGTGATTCCCCCGGGGCGCAGGACACGAATAGCACCGTCCGCATGCAGCCCGTCGACGACGGTGCTCTCCAATCCAACGCCGCACGCGCCGCCGTCGAGGATGATCCCGACCTTGCCTTCCAGGTCGCGCAACACATGCTCTGCGCGCGTCGGGCTGGGTTTTCCGGACGAGTTGGCGCTAGGTGCGGCGAGGGGCGCGTTTGCCACCGCGATGAGCGCGCGCGCGACTGGATGCGAGGGCATACGGATTGCGACAGTGGGTTGATTCGCGGTAATAATCGAAGGAATGATCTTTGGGTCGCTGGGAAAGAGCAGAGTCAACGCTCCGGGCCAGAAATGCTTCATTAGAGCAGTGTATGAGTCCGAGAGGACGTAGTCTTGGGGTAGCAGGGTCTGCAGCATAGCGAAGGACGATACATGAACGATGAGGGGATTATCTGCGGGGCGGCCCTTGGTGGAGAATATTTTGGATGTGGCGGAAACATTGAGAGCCAAAGCACCGAGGCCGTAGACAGTCTCTGTTGGAAATGCAACAGGCTGTAAATTGTGAACGAGTTGATGAGATGCGGCTTGCAATGCGCTCAGGGTTTCTGGGGAAGAGATCACCGGCGTCGATGTCGATGATGGAAAAGAAATCGATGAAGGATCGCACTTGAGGACCCGTGTGGATAGCGCCAATGCGCTCAGGGTTTCTGGGGGAGAGGTCACCGGCGTCGATGTTGACGATGGAAAAGAACTCGATGAAGGATCGCACTTGAGGACCCGTGTGGATAGCGCCATGAACCGCGCCCTCAGCATTCACGAAAAGTGACTGTGTTTGTCAAACGTGACTTTGCCGCAGTGCCGCTCGTCCATCACCCAGATATGGGAATAATCGTTGGTACAAATTTCTGCCGCAGTAACAAGGAGTCCTAGAGCCAATCACCCCAGACCATTCAATGATCGTTTGTGTGATATAAAGTGTACAAATTTCGGCCGCAGTTAACCAGGAGTCCGAGAGCCAACCGAGAGCCAATCACCCCGGAAAAGCACTCAATAGTCTCATCTTCTCCTCCCATTGCAAATCCTCCGTCCACTCGATTCCTCGATCCTCAGCCTATATTGACGATGAGCCCGGCTCGGTGATTTATCGATAAAGTCAAACTCACCAATATCAGAATATCCTTGGGCCCCCTTAGTGGCTTCCCAGCACTTTCTACAGCCGCGGTCTCCTCTTCTACCCGCGTCAGCCAGGTCCTAGCGATTCCAATTTGGCTTTCGGTCAAATCAGGCTCTCGGAACGCCCACAGCGCTCGATCGGTTCCATGGGTGACATAGCCTGCATCGATCATGAGCTAGAGCTCAGAGTATTTAATAACGTACCTTCGTGACGCAGTTGCTCAGGTGTCCAACGAATTTCATATCGTAGAACGGGGAAACCCGCTTCTTGCAGGTCACGAACGAGTATGCGAACCGGGAGATGGACCTGGCTGTCGCTTAATATCTCGCCAAACAACTTTGTTGATGCCTCGCTCGTCGTGTTGTCAGGTAAACTGTGATAATGAGACGCCAGCGCGGCGACTATTTTTTGCGGATAGTACCGCTCCAGGTTGGGCATGATATCCTTTGGCGTGTTAATCGGATGCGCGATCGAGTAGAGATACCATTCTTCAGTGAGGTCACCAACGAGTATGCTTTTGACCCCCCTTTTCGCGTAGAGCGCGGGCAAAGTCACCGGTACGCTGCCACACCATGGGGTTGGGTGACGTTGGTAGCCACTCGCTGTCCAAACAGCCGCGAAATGTTCCATACTCGGTTCCCAGCGCGTCCGTTTCAATAACTCTGATAATCTCGGACACCGGGATATCTCGGAGTTGGTTTAGAACATCCGAAGACGACGAATCTATCTTTAGGGCTTGGCAAAGAGCTTGAAACTGCGGGCGCAATTCTTCTGCAGTTCTTGGGTCGCAGCTTGCAGATATGTAAGTTAGGACATCGCACCAAAGGAATGAGTTGAACTTACACAATTGCGTTCGACTGGAGAACAGCGGAGTTAAACGGCGCCTGAACGCCTGTTGGAAGATGGGAAGCGAAATGGAGAAGTTGATGGACCGAGTGAGCACCTAGAAGGGGTCTTCGGTAAGGGGAGACACGATGTTCCGCATCGAGACATACCGGCAGAAAGTCCATTGATTTGGATATTGTCGGGGTCGCCTGTATAATGGTTGGTTTGAACAAAACAGGAATTTAGAAGTGCATACCACCGAAGGACGCTATATTTTCCTTGATCCATTCAAGCGCAAGCCATTGGTCTTTGAAGCCAAAGTTGCCGCTGATCGCCGGCTTGTCACAAGCCAGAAACCCAAATGCAGAGAGTCGGTATCCAATATTAACCCATACTTCAGAGCGTTCAGCAGAAATATACTGGGCTTGGGATTTGAGTCCATGAGGAGAACCGAACTGGAGGAATCTGTTGCTCAAGTGAGGGGATTGAAGGATGGGACGCGATGTTAGTAGCAACGTACCCGCCGTGAATATATACCCTGACCGGGAAAACTTTTGTGGATGGAAACGAGGGAGGCGAGACAATGTTGAGAAACAGTCTAGCAGTTGAAAATCATTCCTCCTCAAATCGAATCAATTAAAAAGAAAATTACGCATTCTCGGTCGGCTCCCCGAACCCGACTTTATCTGGGAACGGCGTATCTAGGTGACAGACAAGTATCAATATAGTTGTGCCGGCCAAGAGAGTCGATTCACCTCGTGCCTGGCCGTCGTTTGTGGGTTGCGCCGCATCTGGCGATGAATATCATGAATGTATCGTAGATAAAGAAATTGCGAACAGTGCAGTTCGCGGGTATACTCCTTGTCGGTGTAACTGAAATCGATGGGCAATGGCTTTGGGTCCTGAAACCTTGCCGGGGGTAGGGCGTAGGGAACCTCTTATCGTGCGTTAGAATGTCATTCGATTTCGATAAGCTACACAGTTACCGAGGAATACAGCGGCACCATTGGTAGCACGTCCCCCTGTGAGTTTCCCGTACTTGGTCTCAACATCGATACGGGGGCTCGTTTTGAGCTCGTCGTGCAAATGAGTGGCCATTCTCAAAATCGTCGAGCAGGAAGCTGAGATTGTCTGGCCCAAATAGGAAAACATTCAATTTGGCGCTTTACGGGCCGGGTGCTTCCATCTCTCTTTCATGGCTTCTTCCGAATGGCAATAGTCACCCACGCACTGACAACCCTAGAAATGAAAATTCAATAAGACACAGACAATACTGGAGAGAAAAACGAGATCTCTAACAAATTATGAAATACGACTCTGTGTATAGGAGACGCAAGTAGCCCCAAGCAGCTACTAGCTACTAGCTGGGTGATGGGAATAGCGGGAGAAGTTGAACTTCCATCATAATTTGTTCCCACGCATCTTCAACCGCGGAATCCCGCTCACGCTCACCGCGCCGCGTGTGCAGTGTGCTCCCTCACTGGCAGTTCTCGTGGCGTGCGGACTTTTGGCCGGATGGGGAACCGAATATAATGCGGCGCTGGGTTCTAGCTCCGTGGATCGGGACCATTCAAAAGAGGGCGAAGTGGCGCTGACTGAGGTTTTCCCGACCTCCACACATGGACGACGCCCAAAAATCTGAAAAGCTCGAACAGGTCCATGTCTCGGCGTGGGATGTCGACAACGCGAAGCTCGCTGAGCTCGGGTACAAGAGCGAATTTAAACGCGAATTCTCGCTCCTGGAAACATGCGCCTTTAGCTTCAGTATCATGGTAAGTGCGACCTGTGTGACTGTTAATCCATGACACGAATCCATTTGTAGGGAATCGTCGCCTCTATCTCATCGACCTTATCATTTGGCTTAGTGTCCGGCGGTCATGTCGGCCTCGTTTGGGGCTGGTTTATTCCCGGCTTTTTTGTAATGTTCGTTGCACTCAGTATGGCGGAGTTGGCTTCGTCCATGCCCACGAGTGCAGGGCTGTATTATTTCTCTGCAAAGATGGCTCCCGAGAAATACGCGCCGTTGGCTAGTTGGATCACAGGTTCGTATCTCAGAGTAATTTTATCGTGGCGTGTACTCATACAGCCAGGTTGGGCAAATATTACTGGACAAGTGTCTCTGGTATGGTCATTCCGGCTCAAAGGGTGGCATTGGTCCTGACAAGGGGACACAGGTTTGCTCCATCGATTTTACCTGTGCTCAGATGATCACCACCGCCATTGCTGTGAGTTCTGATGGCGAAACTGTGCTCTCAGCGGGGGCTACGTACGGAATCCTGCTGGCTATTTTATTCTCACATGGGGTCGTGTGCTCTGCGGCGACAAGAATCTTGGCCAGGCTTAACATCTTTTATGTTATCGTAAATGGTGAGTGAGACTGTGGCGACTTTCATGTCCTTTTTTAAAACCCGATCTTATTACAGTGGGAACCACGTTGGCTGCAATAATTTCCCTCCTTCTGATGTCTGGCGACAACAAGGTCTCGACCAAGGATGCATTTACTTTGTTTGAAAACAACACTGGCTGGATGAATAGTAAGAGCTTGTCCTAGACAGTTCCTTATCTCTGTTCACCGACAGACCAGATGGTTGGGCGTTTATGCTCGCATTTACCAGGTTCAATTCACGGGTCACATACTGGAATGCGAAACTGAAAAACCTTCAGTCCTATGTGGACTTTGACCGGCTGTGAGTTACGGTCCCAACCTTTCAATACTTCCGATTTATGAGATTCGCATCTGCAGATGATTCCGCCGCTCACATTTCAGGTGAGTATTCAACTTCTTTGATATTGTCTTGTTTGCCCAACAAGAAAACCGAAGAGGAAACGGCTGGTGCTGGGCGGGCAGCTCCAATCGCAATTTTAGTGCGGACACTATTTGATCTTCATGTTACCCGGCACTGACTATCCCAAGGTTGGAGTCGGCGCTACGGCCAGCTTTGGGTGGCTCCTTCTCATCGCGACATCCTTCGTTATCCCATCCATTAGCGATCTTCTGGGGACGTCCCTACCGCTTCCTATGGGACAAGTATTTCTCAACGTCCTTGGGAAACGGGGAATGTTGACTATTTGGTCGTTCATAATAGTGGTCCAGGTGAGGGTTTCTTAACTTCATTTCTTTATTCTTTGGCTCATTTACGGGCATAGTATGTTACTGGGGCTGCCCAGGGAGTGGACGCTTCACGCGTTGTTTTTGCCTTCGCCAGGTGGGTCTGCAGGAAGATCTCTTGGTACGTAGCTTACTATGGGCCCGGGCACGCACCATAGGGACAACGCTTTGCCCGGGTCCCATTGGTGGAAAAAGATTACCCCTCGCACCTCGGTCCCGGTAAACGCTGTATGGTTGGTAATGGTTTTGTCGGGCATTCTTGGTGTACTAGGCTTTTCGGTGACGGCACTGACATCGCTTGCTGGGTACGAGATTATTCTATTTATCAGGCCGACCCAGTTATTGACGAACTCATAGAGCATCGGTAATTGGGCTGTACACATCTTATTCGGCGCCCATATTCTTGCGCATAACGTCCGGACGACTCAAATTTGAACCAGGCCCATTTAGTCTAGGGCGCTGGTCTACCCCAATTGGAGCAGTAGCCGTCTCGTGGGTCACCTTCGTCACCATCATGCTCCTCTTTCCCCCCGGCCAAGCAACGACAGCGGACAGCATGAGTACGTCTCTTTTGAGAATATTCACTTGTTCTTAATTTACCGTATAGATTATGCGGTTCTCATCGTCGGGTCCGTCTTCATTTTTGCCACACTTTCATGGGTCATCTCTGCCCACAAGTGGTTTCACGGTCCTGTTAGAAATGTGGCCGACCTGACTGAGAAGCGTTCCATGCAGTAGTCGAACATGTATGGTCATACAATAGACTGAATGGATTCTCAGCCTACGATGTTTTCAACATGCCGTCGTCCCGGCCGAGTGATGGTAAGATCGGCAGGGCCTGCCGACCGCAAGCTTGGCATGCCGAAATTGTCCGATGAGGGACGGTGCCGGTCGGGCACTACTAATCAATTGTTAGGGATTATGTATCGGCAAAGCGTGTTCTTCAATTGCACAGCGATATCGAGAACAGCATTGACTCAGCGCATGACGGCACGGCCCGATCGCCGTTTTTCAACCCCGAGATGACCGAGCCCTTGCTTTATGTACATCAACAATATACTCGGCTGGAACATTTGGTTACCGTGGACGAGCTAAATGGCCATTGTCTCAAACCAAGGAACTGGCGCCCAAAATAGTAACAATAACGCATATGTATATTCAACGAGGGACGCATGTTTGAAACAGAAAAGAATCCTTGAGTTAAACGGAGTTAACCACGACCTTACCAAGCGGGGTCTTTGCCATAACACTGAGAACTTCAAAGAGGACGTCAGCCGCCGCCATGGTGGTTAATTCCGCGTTTGCTGTGTTCACGTCAGCGACAGAATTTTGTGTAATTGGGTTCAACGCTACTCACTGTCGTAGGCTGGCGCGACCTCTACAATGTCAGCGGAGACAATATGCATGCCTTCGAGTCCCCGCAAGATTGTGCGTAGTTCACGGGTTGACCAGCCTACCGGCACAATATCATGAGATCAATGTACTCGGTGGCCGAGACTATTTACCTCCGGTTTCCGGCGTGCCTGTAACAAAAGAACAAAGAGTTAGCGGCGTTCTACGGTCTTTCCTAGTGAGGAGAGCATGCCTGTGGCCGGAGCAAACCTGGGAAAATGATAAGAATACTGGACAATAAATTCGGGAGGAGCTTACGCGGGATCGATACTGTCAATCTAGTTGAGATTATGTTAATACCAGCGCACGAAATGACACCGCACTCTCACGTCGATGGAAAGATAGACGGGGTTGTCGCCCACTGTGTCCCGGATCTTCTTGATAATGCCGTCCGTACCTTCAGAGAAAAAATTGGTTGAGAATGATTTTTGTGGAGGCCTTTGCGCAGAGGACAGTAGTCGATACCAATTGTGTCTATCTCCCGAGCCTCGATCCGCTGGAATCCTGATGCATCGTCATTGTCGTAGTCTTCGGGCCCACTCAAGGTGGTGCGGATCGCCCCGTGCTGTTGAAAAGAACAAACTAGGATCAAAGCTTCGGGACGAACAGAAAACGGGGAAAGGGGAAGATAAAGCATGGAAAAAAGGAACACTTGCAATTGAGGATCCGTTTTGGATCAAGCCTTCCTGGCTCGCCCAGTAAAAGTAGGTGCCATGATTTATTGCAGCCTGGTCACTCGGGGCACCACCAAAGACAGAAGGTTTCCATGTATCTAAGCGCCTGTCAATTGAGGCGACGCGAGGATAGGTGAAAGACGGACCAAGGTGGGAATCGAAATGGATGACAGAGATTTTGCCGTACACGGAGTTGATGGAGCGAAGCAATGGAAGCACAATTGTGTGGTCCCCACCGAGGGTAATGATTCGAGGATGGTGTTTGCCATCGAGGGAGAGGGGTACGAGTGCTTCTCCCGTGACAGAATCATTACCCAAGGGCGAAAAGGCTTCGCGTTGGAGAAGCGACTTGTGGCCACTAGGACGGTCTAGTCAGATACGAAATCCAAGATGTGGTACAACACTAGTTAACCTTTCGATTTGCTCGATGGCATATTTATTGTCGTATGGTCTAGCGTAGTGGGTATTAGACGTAGATACGGAAAAAATGTACTGCACTCACGTCACAGGGATGTCGCCACAGTCGACGATGCGCAAGCCAGACCGGAAAGGGTTGACCTTGAGTGGCACATTGTACCCTCCATACAGAGTCAAACGACGACTTCCAGCCCTGATTCCGGATGGACCGAATCTTGCTCCAGGGCGGTAGCTTGGGTTTAGGTCAAGATGAGGTCAGGGGGAAGGACGATATACTAACCTGGTCGCAGTATCCTTAGGACCCAGGCTTCGAGATGAATTCATGTAAGCCTAGAGACAACAACGTACGAATGGAGCACCAATGAAGGCTATATCGAATGGAATATGGCTCTCCCTGGTGAGGCATTGGACCCAGGGCAATTTCGCGAAGGTAGTTATCCCAGAGAATATGGCATCGGCCGTGACCTCGCCATTGATCCCGCGATAGATGGGCTCGTAGGGGAACCGCACATAGTCCAAGGGCATTTGGTCTTCATGTTCATGATGAGAGTCGTGAGCGAGAGCTGAGAGCGCAAGAACGATAAGAGGTGAAAGTACTGAGAGTTGCATGGCTGCTGGAATTGGGGGATCTGAGAGAGTGACCGCCCGTGAACGCAATAAATGCTATCTTTTGCTAAGAAATATAGTCCCAAAGGAAGGACGCATGACTTGGAGGATAACGTTACGGATCAGGGGAGCCACTGGATTGTGCTGTCTTCGGGCGCCCGGTCTGCATCGTGTCGTTCCAATATAGGTTGCCCAGCCTAAGAATCGCATGTTTTGAGAAATATATGGAGCACCTACTGCCACGGAGGGGTGATCTAATTGGCCGAGAGACGCTTAATGACGCTTGAATATCTCAGTATAGGCCACAATCTGCTCGTGTTCTGCCTTGAGGCGATCGGTGCATGTCAAATGATATTGCAAAATTCCCAATCCATATAGTTCAGGGAGTGCCGTTTCTCCGGGGAAAATTCCTGCTTGATCCAGTTCCGACCCAGAGCGCGATAAGGTATCGTTACACCAGGTAGGCCTTCCGCTTGGAGTTTAAAACGGCCCTAGCAGGACGTCCCAGGGGAGTCGACAGTTCCCCCCCAAAGAAATGCAATCGGCAGGCGAAACAGAACCACTTCTTGCTGGGAGACTCCCTACCAGCGACACAATGCTGCACGGCGATCCAGCGAGCTCAATTGTACCTTCCACATATGGATCAGGAAGAAGCAGCGAAATACTTGAAGAATCAATTCGGCCGTTTAAACCCGATGCTCGCCTTTTTTGGATCCTGCTCCGAGATTCAACACCTGTGCGACGATTTTTGTCTTCGACGTCGTGCCTGGCTAACAAATTTATCTGCAGGTTATTCTCTCATACATCTTACAGAACTCAATCCAGACCATCTCAGTTTTAATTGCTGGGCGGCTGGGTCCTGATGAATTATCGGTCTCTGCATTCTCGTTGATGCTGGCCTTTGTTTCCGGCTAGTACTCGATGCTTGCTTGTATTCAAGGATGATCCCACGTTCCGACAGGTTGGTGTGTAGCCCTTGGCGGAACGACCGCGCTCGATACCCTCGGTTCGCAGGCCTTTACTGGCGGCCATCCCAAGGATCTGTCCATCCATTTCAGCGATGCATTGTTATTTGTGGATTCTTCTCATTCCGGTCTGTGTACTCTGGTGGTTCATTGAACCGGTTCTTCTTGTTTTGGGACAATCGGAACCTCTCAGCCGCGACGTACAAACCTTTCTTCGTGTCCTTATTATTGGCGCTCCGGGTTACATAGGTTGGTCTGCTTCCAAGTCAAACGGCCTGCTGCCTCACTCACATGCGACTTAGGGTTTGAAAGTCTGAAAAAATATTTACAGTGTCAGGGTACGATTTTAAATTTCCCTTGTCTCGACTTCTGATCTAGATACACAACAGGAATCATGGGCGCTTCTACGGCGGTCCTTATTGTTGTTTCCCCTGCGAATATTGTCATGAATATCCTTTTGATTCACCACACTTCACTCGGCATTTTGGGATCACCTTTGGCATTGTCCCTCACATATTGGCTCTGTTTCGGCCTCCTCGGCCTCTGGACTTCCTTTTCTTCCGTTCACAAACAGAATGCAACATGGGATGGATTTCAACCTTCCGCTGTCTTTCATCCGCGAAGCTGCTACTTGTTTCTGAAACTCGCAGTCCCGGGTATTTTAATGGTGGGCACAGAGTGGTTTGTGGATTCTCTTTCGTGTACTTTGCATTCCTCATTTTTCTTGGCGCAGGGCCGCTTTCGAAATCGTTGCCCTTGCTGCTGGCCGTCTCGGCGCTCTGCCTCTCGCAGCTCAGTCCGTGATAATGACGACCGATCAGAGTATATGTTTTGCGTTCAGTATTCATGGTGCAAAATATTGACAATCGTTCTAGTTTTGAACACGCTTCCGTTCGGTATTGGCGTCGCTGCATCTGCGCGTGTTGGGAATCTGATCGGTGCCCGGTCTTCGGTTGCTGCAAAGTATGCGGCGCATGCGTCGGCTCTTCTCAGTGTGGTGGTCGGACTCGTTGTCATGATAGTTATGATGGCGACTCGAAACGTATGCATAGTACTTTCGGTTTGGACAGACGCTAATGACACTGCAGGTCTACGGATATATATTCAGTGACGATGTCGATGTTGTTAAACTTGTGGGGCAAGTCATGCCTCTAGTCGCCTCTTTTCAAGTTGCCGATGGGCTAGCGGGGTCGTGCGGTGGCGTCCTCCGTGGACAGGGTACCATTCAACAATTCATTTTTGCCCTCATTAGTGTTGACTCAGAGCTCCAGGTCGCCAGCATCTTGGTGCGCTATTCAACTGCGTTGCATATTACGTTCTGGCTCTGCCACTCGGGATTACACTTGCATTCCATCCCACCACCGCGCTTGGACTGCAGGGACTCTGGATAGGTACTATACAAATTGCTTGCGAGTGGAAGAAAACTGATTTTGTTTAGGCCAAGTTGTCGCCCTTTTTATTGTCGGACTGGGTGAATATTATGTGGTATGGAAGTCTGACTGGGACTTGGAGATCAGACGGGGGGTGGAGAGGAACGAGGAGGAGGCAAGAGGCGCGGCATGAACCCTCAGATCAACCAATGTAGTCTCCCGAAGGCAGAATAAATTAATTCTTCAAGTTCGGTAAACAGTTCGAATTTTATACTGAAGAGAACACTTGTGGAGTCCCTCAGAAGGCGTTGCGAGGGGAACCCAAGCGACATTTGTGGCTGTGCAAGTAACTAAATTGGGCAATTCGGCGTTCGCCTCGGAAGATACCGGATCTTCACCTTTGTCCTCCAACGCTCGCTCACCGGCCTTGAACCGACCTGCAAGCTCGTTCACGGGTACATAGCAGCTCGGGAATCACTTGTTGTCCCGCAGACAGTGGCCTCGAACCCCGCCTACCTAGTTGTCACACTGTCGTCAATTGGTCCGCATCCGTCTTTCGTGTCTTTTCGTGCATCCTCTTCAACTCAAGCCTCCCTATTTTTGAAAAACGGGACTTATGTATTTATGAGACTGGGAACTGCATATCGGCAAAGTGCCAGCTAGATCCCCTGCTTTATGCCGACGTCGGCGTTCTCCCGCGTATCCCACCCATTCCTGCATTTCCTCATCTCCGCCATCATTCTCCCTCCAGTGATATCTCGTCGTCATTTCTGTCCGAACTGCTCACGTTCTGGGTGCTTATTTGATGATGTTGGAATCAGTGTGTCGTCGAGCATTACTCCTTTCAAGATTTTCTGCTCTGGTGACGCCTCAATACCAGGCTTAGGCCAGCCGCCCAATGTGCTTCAAGTCACTCAAGTATCCACTCAGCCCACATCAAGACCCAAGACGTCTCACGATTTCAAGCCCAAAGACCGGTGGGACACCGCTCAAGACCTCCAGCCAACGCAATCTCAAGCTTCAAGCCCCGGACCAATCCAAGATCCCGGTAGAAATCTCGACGCTCTCCAAATATTTATTTGCTTCCAGATCGCAGTGCGCCTCAATCAGAAACTACACAGGATATCGAGCATCAATTTCGGAACACCTCGATGCGTTACAACCGCCGAAATTGAGCAGGTGGGGTATCATTTCGATGTCAAAAACTACCCAAAAACGCTATAAGACTTTAACTGCAAGCTTCGATATCTAAAGATCTAGGTCGCCTCAAGAGTAGAACGCTTCAATACTTCGATTCGGCGATCTTTAACCATATTCTTAGCGGAGTGGTCTCAGCTTTTGAAGGCTTAGACGCCACAGCTCCCCGTGACCATCCTCTTCCTCGCAAGTATGCGCGCAACCACTGCCATTTCGCCCCAGCTAATTGAACGTTAATTATATCTTTCTATTCTTGTTCATCCGAAGTATCGTTAGACTGTAGTACTTGGGAATTCGCGTTTTCCCGCGTTCCCCAAATACGTCGTCACATGATGAGTTGCTATTTAAGAAATTGGAATTCGACACGTCGACACCAAACTGCCGGTTGCGCAGAACTGCGATTCTTGTACCAAAACGCGAAACTGAAGACTGCTATACTCTGGCCATGCCCACGGCCTTTCCACTCCCTTCGGACCTTTCGCCGGCGACGGTCACTAATACCGCTTCGCTTTTGAGAATTGTTGCTCTTTCCCTCATCTCTGGCGCTGCTATCGCGTCTCGTCTGTTTGCTGTCATTAATTTCGAGAGTATCATCCATGAATTGTGAGCTTCAGGTTTCTATTCATGTCTGCTCGGTTCTGACGTTCCAAAGCGATCCGTGGTTTAATTAGTGAGTATTGTGGAGGCCATGTATTTCAGCTGCTGAAACCACCCGTCAAGTCGCGCCACACGGGTTCTTGCATCCAAGGGCTTCTATGTTCGTCAACTACTTTGTTCGTTATACCTACGTGTATTGAATACGGTCGCAGGAATTCTGGAATTGGTTCGACCCGACTGCATGGTATCCATTAGGTCGTGTCTGTCGGTGGAACGGTCTACCCCGGGCTTATGGCGACTAGCGGCGTCATTTACAACTTCCTCCACGCTCTCAATCTCCCCGTCGATATCCGGAATATTTGTGTAATGCTCGCCCCCGGGTTCAGTGCTCTTACGGCCTGGGCAACTTACATGTTCGTTTTCCGCCACATATATACAGGCTCGTGTGACCTTTAATCTAGGTTCACGAAGGAGCTGAAGGACGAGAGCGCTGGACTACTCGCCGCCGCTTTCATAGGCATCGTCCCCGGTACATCTCTCGCTCAGTTGCTGGTTCCTACGATAACGAGGCCATCGCTATTTTCCTGCTCATGTTCACCTTCTTCTGCTGGATCAAAGCCCTCAAGCTCGGCAGCGCCCTCTTCGGAACCCTCGCAGCTGTGTTCTATTTCTACATGGTGGCTGCCTGGGGTGGATATGTATTCATCACCAACATGATCCCTCTGCACGGACTGGTCTTGATCCTGATGGGCCGCTTCAGTAGTCGCCTCTACGTCGCATACTCGTCGTGGTATGCGATTGGCACGTTGTCCAGCATGCAAGTCCCCTTTGTCGGTTTCCAACCCGTGTCGACGAGTGAACATATGGCTGCTTTGGGTACTGGATTTCTTTCTTTCTTTGCGTCACCGTGACTGAATATCCGCTGCAAGGTGTCTTTGGCTTGCTGCAAATCGTGGCCTTCACGCAGCTGGTCAGGTCCCACGTCTCCTCAAAGCAGTTCCAGGACCTGCTCTTCTTGGCCTTGGTCACCGTCGGGTTACTTGGATTTGTGGGAGTTGTCGGCCCTAACTTATAAGGGGGTCATCGCTCCATGGACCGGACGCTTCTATTCTCTCTGGGACACAGGCTACGCCAAAAGTTTGTGAGACCTCCGTTACAAAATAATTGCTTCTGACTTGCTCTCAGACATATTCCTATCATCGCCTCCGTCTCTGAGCATCAGCCCACAGCGTGGCCCTCGTTCTTTATGGATCTCCAATTCCTCATTTTCCTTTTCCCGCTGGTGTTGTCCTGTGCTTCCATCAGCTCCGTGACGAGCACGTCTTTGTGATCATCTACGCTGCCATGGCCAGCTACTTCGCCGGCGTCATGGTACGTCTCATGCTCACTCTGACACCCGTCGTCTGTGTCGCATCGGCCGTCGCCTTCTCCTCTCTTTGGACACCTACCTAGACGCTGCGGAGCCAGCGGAAGCCGCGGACGACGCGAGCGAGACCGCTTCTGCTTCCGGGTCGAATTCCGGGTCGAAGAAGTCCAAGAAAGCTACGGCGCCCGCCGCCACCCCCCGGAAGCGCCCTTGGCGACATTGTCGCGGCGGCAACACCGGCGAAGAAGGGAGAAAAAGTCAAGGGCATTTTTGGCTTGGACACTCGGTTGGCTATCGTCGTGAACGCGTTCGGTATGCTTGCGTTCTTCGTCTTCCACTGCACCTGGGCCACCGCCAACGCGTACTCGTCCCCCTCGGTCGTATTGGCGTCCACGAACCCCGATGGAAGCCAGCACATTATCGACGACTTCCGCGAGGCATACTACTGGTTGCGCCAGAACACCCCCGAGGACGGCTGTCGTCATGAGCTGGTGGGATTACGGGTACCAAATCGCTGGGATGGCTGACCGCCCGACGCTCGTGGATAACAAACACCTGGAATAACAGTATGTTTCTCTTTCTCCTTGGTATGTCGCGTTGCTGACGCTAGGGTCTCAGCCCACATTGCCACCGTCGGCAAGGCCATGTCGAGTTCCGAGGAGGTCGCATACCCCCATCCTGCGCAAGCACGACGTGGACTACGTCCTCGTCATCTTCGGCGGGCTGCTTGGGTACTCTGGCGACGACATCAACAAGTTCCTGTGGATGGTGCGGATCGCGCAGGGCGTCTGGCCCGAGGAGATCCAGGAGCCCAACTACTTCACGCCCCAGGGCGAGTACCGTGTCGACGACAGAGCTTCGACCGCCAATGAAGAACAGTCTCATGTATAAGATGTCGTATTACCGGTACGTCTACTTGCGTCGGTCGTTCGTAGCATTACGAGTCTAACCTTGTGATGTCTTAGGTTCGCGGAGCTGTTCGGTGGTGGCCAGGCTACAGACCGTGTTCGCCAGCAGCAGGTTCCGAAGATCGGCCCGACGTTAGATTATCTAGGTACGTGCTTCCTCTATGCTTTCTTTTTGATCTTAGCTAACACGCCACATCCCCAGACGAGGCGTACACACGACCGAGAACTGGATTGTGCGGATCTATGAGGTTAGGAAAGAGGACCTCCTCGGACGTGATCTGAAGAGCGCGAATGCATTCGCAAAGGGGAAGAAGCGCAAGCGGTCTAAGCCCGTCTCCGCGGAGACGGGCCATTGGTTAACTAAAACGTTGTCATCGTTGCCAAAAATTGATACCGGAATCTATTTTACTTGTAACTGGCGCCACCGAATCGCATCGTGGCTGAGCTTTGGACTCGATAAGTCAATGTGCGCATTGGATTGGAGAACGGCATTTTCGTAGAACCAATAAAAAAACGTGGCGGTGGCAATGGATTATGTTTTCCTGCTTCCGATTTCCCGTCTTTCTCGCATAATATCGAGCAGTGAGCAGGGAAGATGCCGTATGTATCACAATGAGGAGGGAGATACAGTAGTCTTAGAGCTATGTACAGTAAAAATACAGATATGTACCCTGCATGCGAGCTAAATATCCTTGTCAAGTTCAATGGAAAGCACAATATCCATCCGTAGCGGCCGGCGCCTGGAGCTCATTCATGTTTTGGCGTAACGACTGGGTCACTTTGGAGGTGGACCCATGCGGCAGGAGGTGCGGTTATGTCCTGCTTCAGCCGCACAGGCCACAAGCAGCCCCTGGCTCTCGGCCTGGTGGGTGGCGGCGGTGCCTTGGGGGCCTCGGGCTTTGGGCACGTTTTGCGATTGTGGCCGCGCTGTCTGCAGTTTCCGCATCGATCTGGGAGGGGAATAGGTAAGGGAGTTATCTAAGGGAGGGAAAACGCACACTGCGTACTGATGACTTTGTATGCATCTGGGTTGCTTGGGGTTGGGGAACCTTGGCTTGCTCCGTGACTACACGCGCAGAGTTTTGTTAGACCTGTGGAGTGTACGGGCAAAGAGAAAAGCGTACGTCGTAGTAAAGGTGCGGATCCGACATCGGAGTAGAGGGGGCACCGTTTGAAGACCGTCCGGGCGACGAGGTCTGAGACGGCGGCGGTGAGCATAGCAGTTGGCTAATGTTCATGGCGCGTTGTCTGTACTGGGGGCGAACCCTAACGAAAATTTGGCGAACTTATAAGCATGGATACTTGTTCCGAGAGAACCCTGATCGAAGGTAATTAAAGCCAGACCCGGACAACTGTTCAGGGTTGCAATGGGTTTGAGTTGAACGGCTTTGATGAAAAATACATCACCAGCCCAGCCACGCCCCTCAAAAGTTAACTTGATTTACACCAGCATGTTAGATGATCAAAATGCAAATCATAGCCGCCTAGAGAGACACCGCAAAAGGGCACAGGTCGAGGCAGGGACAGATATGTGAGGGAAGCAGAGAGCTGAAACTGGGAAAGTGCATTGTTCGGGAGGTCTCGGTCCAAACTTCGTTGGAGAAATGACGGTAGAGATATGCCCGGACAATAATCGACCGTCATAGCACCGGAAAATTTTTGTGATCCTCCAGAAAGCTCGATAGCAGTTAACAGCTTCAAGGAAGTCGGCGACATTCGTCACATTGGATGAATGGAGAGGAACAAGGAACGTGACTGATCATTTGATGCCAAACTCTTTGTGGAGACTCTCTAATCTTGCACTTGGCTTGCACCACCTCATGTTCTTCTCCGTTGTTCAAGCGGCCACATCAACACCCTTCGCGAAGGCAGTTAGTGCTTCAGAGCGGATCTATCGATCGCAATCATGGAACTCTAACACGCCGAACACTTCTCAAGGCAGTAACCGGGGATGTTCGTGAATGTTTGCTCGAAAGATCCCAAGATTAATAAAGATATCACAAAAGGTGGTAACGTGTACAGCATCCTATCATCCTATCTTCCCGCTCCGCGATAGTTTGAGACGATGTTCGGTATTATTGTTGGGGAATGGTCGTGGATGACGGTTTTCCCAGAATGTCTCCCCATAATCTGCGCAGCCATCCAGCGTCCTGTCCGGCTTCTCTCTCAGGCAACTTGGCGCGTACTGCTTCAGGTGGAGCCCCCCGTGGTGCGGTAGTGGGGTTAGGGGGCCTGTGCTCGATGGTGCGCTCGATAATGTGGCCCGGAGGAGATGTCGCAGAGCTGCTCTGCGCGCGGTCCCTGCCGCCATTTCGCCCTCTCCTCTTCCCACTGCGCCTTATCCTGCTGCCACTTGTTCAACCACTCTGTCGGTGACAAAGCGGTGATATTTTCGTCGTCTCTCCATGGCTGTGGCTCTTCTCCATCGTTCTTAAGTCCTCCGCTGCTCGACGGTCTTCTCTGTGCGCCAGGGTTCGGAAGAGGAAGAGTCTTCGGACATTGCGCGCAAAATGTGGGGGCGGTTCTGGTGGCGCCCAACAGTGGACACATCTGTACTTATAACCCCCACGATCACCTTCCATATATTTACCTCGGCGACACGTGAGCGTTCCTAAAGTCCCCTCAATCAACCCAGTTAAAAACCGTGTTCGGTCTAATAGCCCCTCGGTATCTTCTTATATGTCGCTCGCAGCCTCTCGTCCGCTGCAAAAGATGATTTGCGAACGAATTCGTGGATTCAGCTGCTTGCTTATTGCTGGTCTCTTTCGTTTTTGAAGCGCTCAGCGCCCAGTGTCTACGCGTACAGGAGCCTGTTGTTTTGTTCCTGTCTTGTTTAATTCATGTTTACCCTGTCTAGGATGACTATCGCGGCCGCCAACGGCATGGCAGTGGGCGGTGAAACCAACAATCCGCTGTTTGATGAGATGTCGCCCGCCCGAGTAACCGAAAGACCGAACTGCGATGTCTCGCGAAGTCCAAGTACACCCTAGGCGCGCGGTCTGAGGCGCGCAACTGAGCTATCCGATGCTTGAACCGACCGATAAATTCTTTGTTTAGCGTCGGCGATGATGCAAGTCCACGGGTAAAAGGCTAATAGCGCTCATCGAAATTCATCCCAGGGGCCCCGCGCTGTGCAAGTATTGGTATGCCCCTACTCTCGCCAACAAATATCATATTGCGCAATTCCGTGTCAGCGCATCAGGGCGCGCTCAGGGTGCAATCAGCTCGCGCTCCTCCTTGTTGAGGGGCAGGGTTATACCTATTTCCCATACCCCTCGCAAACCCTAACACCTATTTCTTAAACTCTTGCTCTACCTGCGTTAACGTTCACGTCGGTGCAGACTAGGCTCCGACCTCCTCGATTCACAATATGAATGCTTGCTCGTCGTCGGCAACCTTACATCGCCGCGGGATCTTGTGACGCGATGCGCGCACTCCCGAGACGAGCGCCGGTTTGAGGGCGATCCTTTCTGTGTAAGGTTATCCCTTCAAGAACCAACAGACTCTGGCTTTCTCCGAAAATTACCTGACCAGGACCTGACTGAGGTGAACGACTCGCAAATCGATGGTCGTGTCCGAAACGAAGGATACCCTGGGGCACAAACTAAGACACCTGCAGGTTGCGGGGTACTCTACACCGGCGGGAATGCTCTCCACTATGGAAATACTCTCTACTATGGAAATGCCCTCTACGGAGTATACTACTCTAACGTATCGTCTTTACAAGTTTTTTGTCGCAGGAGAGAATGAAGTCATTGAAATATTTGCACAGCACACTAAGCCCTTGGGGGACGTCATAGAATATGCTCGAGCGCAGGTCGAGACGGGGTGATATCACTGAAATGTCGAGATGCTCCGTGGTCTCGATTCGCCTGGCTCGGCTTTCTCGGACCACGTTCGCGGTGGCGTCGAGTCTTGCCTCGAATACACTCCGGAGAGTCTCTACCCGCGTCGGAAGACACGAGACCTGGTTTCCCGTCCCTGCCTTTCGGAAAGCTCACGCTAGCGCTCACAATCCACCAATGAAGGAGCTTACCGGCAGACTCGCTCTGATTGGACGTGATGGACCAATGAGAGCGGAGTCTAGAACAAATTCAACCTAAGGGCAAAACAAGGTTTCTCGTCTTCCGATGGACTTCCAAATAGCCCTGCATATCCCTATGGATGCTTGCATGCCTCTTAATTTTTGTGGATTTTATGGAAGGGATGCTGGGCGAGAAGCAATATGATTGGCTGCGGGGATCAATTGCAGAAACCTCAAGCGCGAGGCCTGGAGTGAGTCCAGATATGTAGTGCTTGTGCTCCCAGGAATAAAAGCAACGGCGCTCATCATGCCGTTGATAACCCCCCCACAATGCTTCCCTACCTGCCCTTCCCGCCGAGTCCTGTGCGCGCCCGCCCCCGCGGCCTATGGAAGGGTGGGAAATCCAAACAAACCTTGGACTTTGCCGCACCGCGTCCCGCCAAACGGCATCGCTCAGAGGACACCAGCAGCGAAGACGACTCCTTTGAAGGCTACTATCTTCTCGAGTACAGTCCTGAGCCCTCCGAGTGCAGCATTATGGACACATCGTCTGAACCTGTCCCACCGGAGGTAGAAAGTCATCTTGAGGACTGGGAGGATCTCAAGGAGCTGTTTTGCACGCGCGGCGGAGCAGTACGAGGGTAGGTATTGCTCGTCGTGCTCGGGGGCCTGCGGTCTCACGTTTCTGCAGGCGACGACGTGAACGAGGCCCTCTCGCTTTTACGCGGTGTTATTCACTGAAAGCGCGCGCTTTCTTTTGCTCTACGAGGACCCCTCCCTGCTGTTTGCTGAACCCCGGACCAAGACACCAGAGCCACTGCATAGTATCTGCTCGCCAACGACGCCAAAGAAAAAATGGTAAGCCAATAAACTGCTCATTCGATCTAAGCTGAGTACGCTGTTAATTAGTACATGTCGAGAAAGCCCGACCGCATTCCACGCGCTCCTGGGCACGGCACTTTTTCTCTTTGGAAACCTCATTGCGCAAGACCCATCTCTTGCACTTCCAATGAACCAAGTTTTCCTGCAACTTACTGGCTTGCTGCCTTGGATGTATTCGAAACGGGTGAGAACCTCCCTAGCCGCACCAGTGGACGCGGGTGCGAGGCACCGGAGGACTGGCGAATGGCCATCGTCTGGGGACGCACCCTTCTCTGCATCGCCGATGCTGCGCTCACCCTCCAACAAAACCCCAACGCACCACGTCCACCCCCAGAACCCAGATGGTCGTCGCCCACGGCGTCCCCGTTCGCCGCAATCGCCATGCGCCGTCCGCCCGCCTCGCACCGCATCGTCCTTGCCACCGCCGCCCCGCACGACCTCCTCCTCCTCGCCATGGACCACTTTGCGCGCGGTATGTTCCACATGCCGCGGAACGTGCCCACACCGCTGCCAGGGGCCGCGCCTGCACCCGCGTTCAACCGCGCGTCCGAGCTGTTTACAATTGCGCGGGAGGTGCTGGCGCTTGCGGAGCGGCTGCCTGCAGCGGCGGAGCGCACGCGCTGGGCGACGTGGGCGGACAGCGTGTTGCAGCAGATCCGGGTGCAGACGGAT
This sequence comes from Mycena olivaceomarginata, assembly GCA_029378375.1. Classification (NCBI taxonomy): domain Eukaryota; kingdom Fungi; phylum Basidiomycota; class Agaricomycetes; order Agaricales; family Mycenaceae; genus Mycena; species Mycena olivaceomarginata. Next base: position 10,939 of record JARKIC010001751.1, on the reverse strand, counting down.
GCGGTTGCGCATTGCTCGGGGGCGCTGCTGGCTCGTCGTTGGCACCGCGCGCGTTGAGGACATTGAGGCGATGGCGGAGGCGCGGGGCTGGGGTATGGCCGAGTCCGAGTCACAAAATTCGTCCGCTCTGGATAGCGAGGAGGCTGAGGAAGCGCGGGAAGGGCTTGAGCGTGCGGTGGAATTTTTCGAGCGCGCAATGCATGAGGGAGCGGAGGCCTTAGACGAAGAGAAGCATGCGGAAGCGGAGGAGCTGCGTGCGTTCCTCGTCGAAGCCCTACTAACGCTCGCGAACTTCACGAAAGAGGAGGACAAGCGGGAAGCCCTCTATCGACGTGCACAGCTTCTGGGTGGCGAAGCGTTGGAGGGGATGGAGATGGACGAGGACGAGCGTTAGCCTACTAATCATCAGTTAATTCTTTGCATATTCACTGGACCGGGATGTATCCATAATACAATGTACTTTTTACACGTAACTCTGCTAACTCTGCCACGCTGGTCTCAACATTCAAGGGATGGATCAAGATGGACACTGAGCGCTGAAAAGGGCTAGAACCAATCAACATATTGCACTACTCATACTTGATACAATGTAATTATACATCCCAAGGACACCCTAAACCTAAAGAAACAAGTCTGCCGCACTCTTCGCCCTTAAATCCTAAATCGTTTGCGAACGTCTTGGCGGACACCGATGCACCGCCGCCGTGCGGCACGCACGCGAGCACCACATCTTCGCGCAGTGCGTACAGCGGGGAAAATTTATCCCAGGCGTCCCGCACGCCGCGCACACGACGTGCCCTGTCCCCACACGCGACCCGCGCTCCAAACCCTCCAACGTCGGGTGCACTCGCGTCGCTGTTCGCGATGCTGTGGCCTCTCCCGCGAGCGCGAACGCTCTCGCCGACGTTGGGTCTTCCTAGCGCCGCGCGGGCCGTGCACCACCACCCGGCGGAATCGGCCCCCGCTCGCTCTCAGACGTCGGCGCCGTGCGGCTGATGGACGGGACGTCCTGGTCATTGAAGGCATTCCGCTCGGGGGTCTGTGGGGGCGTACTATTCACGATCTTCGTACGAGTCCTCGTTTGAGTCTGTTTCGTCGTCCGGACATCCCAAGTACGACTCCGCGTAAGGCAGAGCGCGCGCAACCTGTGAGCGTGAATGCGCCGGCACCGGCAGCGACATGTGCCGCGCTCGTGCTGGCGCCGGTTTGCACCGCGATGATTATTTTGGAGGCGCTGCCGGTGAGGGGGTTGGACACTGAAATTGTGCGGCAGCGATGATGCTGGGGACGCTGGGACTGGGTGAGGGCGGAAGCGGGTGACGACGGACAGTACAACATACCTTCTGTGCAGGTGTGGATGCTTCACTGGCGCGCTGGAGGGAGATAGATTGCAGGTGTGAAGGCATACTGGTGATGGTGATGGTAGGTGTCACTTATATACATTCTTGCCTCTCGTTTTGTGGCGATAAGGGAAGGTAAGGTGAGCTTGACGTAATTACTCCCGAAGTGGGGTTACTCTTGGCTCCCTAGATTTGCTAAAGTGTAAGTAATGTGAGTATCGTTGAGGAACAGATCATTTTCGCCGAGGCTAGCAGCGAGGCGAAAGGCGAATGGCGTGATGGAACTGACAACGGTGTAAACGGGCACCATCAGCGGGGCAGTCATTCTGACGAACCTAGCGAATTACTGCCATGCGCTCCCAGGCCACCAAAATGCGTCTTGGACATGAATAGCAGTATTTCGCAGAATTGGGGTGCCGTTTACCTCCGTCCGTGGGGCGCGTCCTTCGCCTTCCAGTGGGGGTAGTTGTCTCTTCTTTCGAAGCAAATTGTGAGAGGAGAGCGCTTCCCCGCGGCCGCAGGCATACTCTGTTGCGAATACGGCACCGTCTCAAATTTTCAGTGGTCGCAAATCTTAAAGTCCATGTGACGGGATCACGACAGGCTCTGTCGGCCAACGGAGGCAATTGCGAAAGTTGTGAAGCAGGGTCATTCTCGTGACAGACCAGCAGAGACGTGATCGGAAATTTGGTAAAGTATCGAGCGTCGACGGCCACAGGTGTCAGAATATTGTGGTGGTGGTGCGAATGAGACAGTGATTTGGTGGTCGTGTGAGCAGTATTTCTTTCCATTCCAAAATAACTTGTGCAAAAATAAGTTTCGAGAAACAGATGTGAGAACGCCTGGTTTGCATTTGACAGGAAATTGGCAGAAAACTGGGAGATAGACCAAGGCAAAAGACGGTCGTTTGCAAGACCGTGGGCCAAGCCAGTGGGCTCGATTATTTGCGTTGTTCAGAGCTTCCAGCGTTGAATCGGCACTTGGCATCGGCGACAGGAATTCGCGAAGATAAACCAGGTACGTGTGCAGGTAGAGCGCGAGAGCCAAGTGAATGCGGACATTAGGGCCCCGGGGGCGTATGGGCGGACCTTGTGAACTCAATTACCGTCTAGATTGAGGGGACATGGTGGTTTGCATTCAAGTGCGGTGACAGGTGCATGACCGGAACGTGCCGCCTAAGATCTCGGCCCGATCCTTCAACCTTCGCATTCAACCACCCAACAACCACCGGTTCCGATTTCATGGCCGATGGTGCAGGTACATTCCCACCCGGACTTAGATCTCTTCTTAATTCCTAAATGGACATGAATCCCAGAGCTCAACCCTACCGTGGATTTTCTTGCTGGAACGCTCGCTGTATACTAAAAACCCCTAACTTCAAGTTCAAAACAAACACTGAGATTTTGCTCCAGGAACAGCAGGGCTCATTGCAGGATTTCCATTTGACACGGGTATGTGAAATCCAATTCATAAGGATATTCTTCCGAAGGATGTACAGTCAAGGTGAGACTGCAGACGCCAGAGTTGGCGGGGCACTACCGCGGCTCGATACGCGCGCGATCGCGACAATCGTGAATGAGGAACGCGTCTTCGGACTGTACAAGGGGTATAACTTCTCCGCTCGTAAGTCACTCCCCACTCCTTGCTTCGAGAACCATTAATTAAAAACGCTAGAACAGCTCACTTCGCTCTGATGAATGGCTTGGTGTTCGCATCGTACAAAGTTCTTCCTGCGACTTCAGTGCCCGCTCATCGCAGAACGCGTCTCTCACCCAGATCACGCTCGCAGGCATGGGTAGTGGCGTCGTCTCTGCTATCATCACGACGCCAACGGAGCTCATCAAGATCCGGCAACAACAGTGGACAGGAACCTCAACCGCACGCGGCGTTGCCGCAGGAATTTTCAAGGCCGGTGGTTTTACGGGACTGTACCGGGGGTCACTCTCCACCGCGCTGCGAGACTGCGGGTATGGTGCCTACTTTGCCTCGGTGCGTCCGAGACTCCAGGGCAGGGTGAGTGCGCGACTCGTGCTGACGCTGATATGCGCCAGTACGAGGCAACGGTACGGACGCTCTCCCCGCCGGGTGGGAAGCGCGAAGGTTGGCCGGTGCTCGTCGCTGGCGCTGTCGCAGGGATCGGTGGGCAAAATGCTTCTGTTCAAGATCTGTGGGCTGACCGGCCGTGTTAGTGGGTTGGCTCGTGACGTTTCCCGCTGGATGTGGTCAAGACGCGCGTACAGGCAGCGGGCCCGGCACTCTTCTTAGCCCGGGCACTGCGCCGATAGTAGGAGGAGCCGAGACGCCCGTGGTGAACCCATATCGCACGACATGGTCCACCATTGTCCACTCTTATCGTGCCGAGGGTCTGCTCGTATTCTAAACCGCGGACTCGCGCCGACATTAATAAGGTGAGAATTAGCGTTCAATAAAGTCTACATTTACAACTTGCTGGGCACAGGGCCGTGCCCGTGAACATGGTCACGTTTGGGAGTGTTTCGAAATAATTGTAAACGCGTTTGGGTAGACGGGTGCAAAGCTGGGTCTATGTATATTGCATATAGCGGTCGGGTGAGCGTATTCTCATATTAGTCTAGATGTCGGTGGTCCAGGACAGTCATAGAAACCGCTAACCCTAACGATGATTCTGCACAACTAGAATAATGATCGTTTTTTAGGCTTGCGATCTTATAGTGATGATAACGTTTCTCGTCTTCACTTGTCTGGTGGATTGTGTGAAGTGGATGACTTTCCATAAGCCTTTCTTATCTCAAACCCCATTTGAGCGGTGCCAATCGTGCCGTCACAAGAGTTATTTGGATTAATCTATTGCTTATGAGCTCCCATAAGCCACAAAGTAGTATTCATAACATTAATTTTATTGGCATGTTTACAACACACGTGAGACATGAATACGTGTCGTCTCCGAGTCGCTAACCCGCCTCTGCTACTAGCATGGATATCGACAGAAGGTTTGATGTCGGAATTGGGTGAACAAGACTTGTATCCATAGCGGCCATGACGCAGACTCGCAGGCGCGGGTCTCAGTCAGGTTACCTCTGACGCCGAGTTCGCCGTGCCCAATGTAAAGCCGGCAGGATGGGATTGAAGGAGATGATTGTGCGACGTGGAGGTAAAGCCCGGAGTTCGTGCTCGGGTCCCGAATCTGCCGTTGATGGATGGCTGTGTTGATTCAGACGGAAGTAGCTGAGCGCCGGGCGGAATCGTGATATTTGAGCAGAAATTATTCTGAAGAGGGGGTAGGGACCCCTCTACAGACTATAATATATTTAAAACTCTGTAAGAGGGTCCAAAATATTCTAACCAAGATCTCCGCCCGATGGGGTCCTGACAGGTGTCATGTCAGTGCGTTGATTGTGCGGAGTTTGAGCTCAGAAAATCGAAATAATGCTTATGGAAAGTCATCCAGTGGGTGACTTCCCATAAGGATTAAAATATACTCGAGCTTGCTTGAAGGTGCCAGTGATGCCATCAAATTGTGAAATATTCAAGTTGTCCGCCAACGCGCCGAATTTCCATGAGAAAGAATTAAAAAACCAAGGTTGTGTTCGTCTTTGAACAAGGGCCGGAATGAACTCCGCAGGAAATGGGAGTCTTCTCAATTTTTCTTGAAGTCAATCGGCTACTGGGTAGCTCGGGAGGCGCGGAAAGTTTGCCACCCACCACCCAAAACAGTTTATTCGTTAATGATAATCTAGAGGGGGGGTAGGGACCCCTCCTTCAGATTATAATAGATTCGCATTATATCGTGTCTGCTTTTGGGTGCCCGATTGATGGGGTCCCCGACAGCTGCCTCGGCAAAGCACTCAGATATTCCCCAGCAATATTTTAATGCTTATGGGAAGTCACCCAGTGGTTGACTTTCCATACGATTTGAATCCTTTTCCGCGAATATCTGGCGGTGCCATTGATGCGATCACACCGATCTATACCAATAATCTAATCATTTGGTTTCCCACAACGAATAACTGGGATTAGGGTCCTTGTAAATATATATACAGATATGCCGCAGTTGACGGCGTCCAAACATCAACAATCAACGCGTCCCGCTTCTCTCAACGCGTCTGCCATCGTCAAACCATGGATCTCGACGCGTCATTCCTCCACAACCAACTTGAAGACATTGAGGAGGACGACCTCGACGATGGTATCCAAGGCAAAACGGGGAGGAATCGAACGAAATAGTGGAGTATAACTCCACTATATGCTCAGCCATCCCCGCCATCGCCGTCGTCGCCGAGCGCCAATGAGTGCAGGTCGTATGTGCAGACGAGATATGAAGTGGATGGCGGAGAAGTAACACCGTGACATCAGTGACATGCAGCCCAAAGCGGCAACGCCAACGGACGAGAGCATACGAAAGCAACAAAGATCGTATATTCGAGAGTAAGAAATTCTGAAGAGGGGGTAGGGGACCCCCCTCCAGATTAGAATTGAATTCAGGTTTGGAAGAGGGTCTGAAAAATTCCAACTGAGATCTGAGCCCGATGGGGGTCCTGATGGCTTCCTCGGCATCGCGGCAAAACGACCAATAATATTCCCTAGCATTTATCAAATCGTATGGAAAGTCAACCAGTGGTTGACTTTCCATAAGGCATTTTTTATTCTCGAGCTTAACGGAGGGGTCCCAAGTGTGCCGGCATACGGGTTAATTTGAATACTTTATTGCTCACCGGTTCCCACAAGGCCTAGACGAATAAAGTATTGCGCTTGAATTGATAGCACGTGCAACATAAACAACGTGTCTTGTATCTTATCCCACCACACACTCACATGGATAACGACGCGTTCCTTCTTCATCAACAACTCGAAGAGATGGAGGACGACGCGATGGATGGTCAACAGAGGCTTGCCGGCATTGCAAACAGCCATCATAGTGCTCGGAGCCATCGAGGCTCGACGACTACTTACGTGCAGAGCGACGTAAACCAAGCCGGCTGTACCTCTGCAGACCTCTGCCGGGATGTAGACGCTGGCGGCTCTTGAGACGCTGTAGTCGCCGGTGTTGGAGCGTGTTTGACTAAAGCATGCGGTTGCAGGATTCACGGCCCGGAGTGGCCGCTGACAGGTGACGGCGTCGAAAACGTTCAAGACGCGTTATTCAGCGAAAGAAAAGTCTGAAGAGGGGGTAGCGACCCCCCCTCCAGATTAAACTTGAATTCAAGTCTGGAAGAGGGTCGAAAATATTCTAACAGAGATCTGGGCCCGATGGGGTCCTGACAGGTGTCATGTCATTGCGGTGATCCTGCGGTTTTAGACCTCAAAGTATTCGAAAACACAGAAAATGCCTTATGGAAAGTCAACCAGTACCGGAATTTGCCAAAAAAATATTCTCGATTTATCCAGTACGTTGGCTAACTGCGTTTCAACTCCGGCTTTCGCTTGCCGGTGCCACAGTTTAATACTGCGTCCGCAGTCTGGTGGCAGTCACATTGTCGGGAGCTGGTATACCGCGCGCGCTCTGCCAGCTGCCACTGGTGCGGCTTATAAGCTGAGAGGTACTTGGCATTCATCATTCTTTCAAGTACTACTCGGCGAGAGAACCACGGTTCTGTGCCAAAATATCAATGGCTGATTCAATTCAATTTCCTATGAAGTCGTGGTGGAATGGTAGAGTTTCTTTTCGTTTTCTTCACAATCTTATCCTCGTTCATATCTCCATTGAGGTTATTTATGCGAAGACCAATATTGCTGTGCAGGTTCGCATCATCTCGCGTTAGTTACTTTCATGTCCCGTACGCAGTACGAGCCTCTCTTTCAAGATAACGATGGAGAGCTCGGGGAGGACTTCCTGGCCGTGAAGGACCGACCTCCGCCTATCCAGGTCCGCCCTCCAACATACTACGGTGATGGACCGTTCGATGCACCCAGCTCGGACGAGGACGAGACTCTCCTGGAGAAGCATCTCCCCTCCAGTCCTGGCGTTGCGGAGCGCGGAAATGCTATAACTCCAAGGGTCAGTTGTGTCTCTCAACTTTCAACTCAATAAATAATATTTGGCTTCATTTCAAGCGACCCAGCTCCCTTCGCCTCCTCATCATTGCACTCGCTTCTCTCGTCGCTCTTTCAGGAATAATTGGCATCATAGCAGCCCACTCATATGTCGGTACAGTCTACCATGCCCCCGGTGTGAAAAAAATTTCCATGGACCACGTCTTCAATGGTACATTCGGTGTAGACAGGCGCAGTCCTCGCCTGGGTGCCTGAAGGTGCGCACTATGACCGCCCGCAGCTGTATGCTCTGCTAACCGCATTCAGCCGGGGACGGCGGTGTTCTCTATCTGGGAGGACGGCTATATTAAATTGGTTGATCTTAAAACGAACACCACCAAAAGATCTAGTCTATACGTTCGATGTGAAAAGCGTACGCGACTTGGCTGCCCTGCGACCTTCCTGTCACTAAAGTATATCAGCCCAATGGCCTGCCTCTTTCCTGGGCAAGCTGGAAGCTCTCTCCGGACATGAAATATATTCTTGTCAAGTCTGATCACAGAAAGGTACTTGATTCCCCTTCCTTTTTGTGCTGTTTCTCACTGCATTAGCTCTGGCGGTGGTCAAGTTTCGGCAACTATTATGATCCACGAGATCGATACTAAGACGACAAAGCCACTCATTCCGCCTACATATCCCCCGACGGTGGCGTACGCGACGTGGTCTCCGACTGGAGAGTCGATAGCCTATGTTACGGGCAATGATCTCTATGTTCTTCCTTCTCCGACGTACGCAAAAGCTATCCTGATCTTTTGGTTTGACTGACACTCCTCCAGAGCAGCTGCCCCAATCCGAATAACCACGACAGGTTCTACGTCCCTTTTCAACGGGGTTCCGTCCTGGGTATACGAAGAAGAGATATTGTCTTCCAACTTTGCGCTGTGGTTCTCTCCCTCATCATCCAAGCTCGCCTTCCTCATCTTCGACGAAAGCCTCGTCGACGTGTTCACCTTCCCCGATATACAACCCTACGGAAAACTCGGACGAGGTCGTCCCGTACACAAGCGAGGTCAAGATGAAGTACCCCAAACCCGGCTACCGGAACCCGCTGGTCGAGGTGGCCGTTTTCGACCTGGCAGCATATCTCGAGGCCGGAGACCCCTGACGTGCACGTCCTGACCCTCAACTGGACCGGTAGACATCTGGATGACGACAGTACCATCTCCGAGATCAAATGGGTCAGCGACGACATGCTCATCTTGAAAGAACTGAACCGGGTCGCCGACAATGGAAGCGTCGTTTTGTTCGAAAATCTCGCAAAGCCGACACTCAGTCTGGCTGAGCGCGAGAAGGCACTGTGGTCAGGAATTAGGGAAGAACGGAGAAGAGGGCGATGATGGTTGGGTCGACAACTTCCAAAATATTTATGCACTCCCCGGCAGTCTTGTGTCAAACCCTGTCAGCTGGGACCGTCGGTACCGCATATCTCGACGTACTACCCACGCCAGAGGGCTTCAGCCACCTTGCGCTCTTCAGTCCTGCGAGCAGCTCCACCCCCATCTGGCTTACATCGGGGGAATGGGAGGTAACCAAAGGCGTCATAGGCGTCGATATCGCAAACGGGGTCGTGTGCGTACGCCATCGTCTCTTGACACTTACCGCAAAACTTAGCGATTTGGTAGATATTTCGAGGCAGCTAATCCACTATCGACGTCGCGCCATCTCTACTCTGCGCCCCTTCCGTCCCTAAATCCGACCGCGAAGGAGAAACCCACGATTCCCCCACCTACAGCACTTACAGATGCCTCCGAGGGGGCGTATTACTCCTCGGACTTTTCCCCTCAGGCTGGTTTCTACCTGCTCAGTTACCTCGGCCCAGGTATCCCCAACCAGAAAGTCGTCAAGGCCGCAGATAGCGGTAAGTGCTCGCTCGTGTTTGAAGAGAAGGTCTAGTGAACTGAGTCTGTTCTCTTCCCAGCATTCGAATACGTCTTGACAACCAACGAACGCCTGACCAACGTAACCGAGGAGTACGAGACTGCCACGGTGGTGCATTCTACTATCGAGGTCGATGGCTATGGTGAGCTAACTCTCCTCTCTTCTCTTCCCACGCCGCGGATTCATTTGGCTGACGGTTCCCAAGAACTCAATGTAAAGGAACTTCGCCCCCCGCGCATGGACGACTCGGGACGAACGAAGTATCCTGTCCTCTTTCGCGTGTATGTGGCTCGAATGATATCCTTTGCCTGCTGTTCGCTTGCTGACCTTGGTTATCTATCTGCTTCGTCTTCCCAGGTACGGTGGACCCTGGAGTCAGCTCGTAGATTTAACCTTTTCCCGCGGCGACTGGCACGAGTATCTTGCGTGCGGACACTCGTACATTATCGTCACCGTGGACGGGCGAGGGACCGGATTCAAGGGACGCAAGTTGCGTAATCCGGTGAAAGGCAACCTCGGGTTCTGGGAGACGAAAGATCAGATCGCCGCGGCACGGTGAATACATTTCGATTCATTTTTCAAAAAATGGCCGCTCACAATTTTTCTTTTGTGCTTGAGGATCTGGGCAGCAAAGGATTATGTGGATCCTAAGAGAATTGGTGTTTGGGGCTGGGTTAGTATTATTTTCGTACGCTTGTCGTGAACTTACTGATTGGTGGCTGTGCAGTCTTATGGGGGTTTCATGAGCGCCAAAGTGGTAGAGGCCGACGCTGGTATCCACTCGCTCGCGATGTCCGTTGCTGTAAGCCTTTATTCTTAACGTGTCTCCACTCACTCACACCACGTAGCCTGTGACTAGCTGGCGGTTATATGGTACGCAGATTATACGATGAGTACGAGTCCATCTCACGCTGTGTGCCTGCAGATTCGATATACACCGAGCGGTATATGGGTCTCCCCGACCTGAATCCCGGCGGATACATCAACGCGTCGATCTCCAACGTGACAGCCTTCCAGAAGGTCGATTACCTGCTCGCGCACGGAAGCGCGGACGACAATGTGCATTTCGCCAACTCGGCACACCTGCTCGACATGTTCACCAAGGCCCGCGTACGGAATTTCAGGTTCAGGATGTTTACTGACAGGTAAGCATGCACGCGCAATCGTTACTGGACCCCTTATAATTGGACTTGCTCCAGTGACCATGGGATTAATCGACGGGGGGCAAACAGGGAGGTATATGAATACATGACGGCATTCTTACTAGAAAAATGGGGCAAGGGCGGACGGAAAAGAGGGTGGTAGGCTACATTGTACATTATAGTATTTTATATAAGCGGTCGTATATTATTACTGTGCGTGGATGCGGCTACATATTGTTGTGTGCCGAGCAATCTTCCCGCAAGTCGCCATAGAAGTTGAACTTACATATCCTACCAATGTCCGTGGCAAACCTGGGTGAAGCCCACGCAGACGACAATGGGAAGCATTTGCAGGCTATAAGCGAGATGACCGAGATGGAGTCAGGTTAGCTATGCTCGATGAGCGCCCAGAATGAGCTGAAGCAGCGCAAGGATTATGGTACCCTCTGGCACACACGACAGCGGACGCAGCTAACGGAGACGTGCGCACCTCGGCGATATGAAAGCGCAAATGGACAAGCAAGTGCGATTCGAGTGGAGTGGTTCATGGCGGCAAACCTGAAATGATGA
>JARKIC010001750.1:0-97535 GCA_029378375.1 Mycena olivaceomarginata | reverse complement strand
CGCTGCTGCGGGCTGTTGAGAAATTGCGGCGCGGACCTGCAATGCACTCACCCCTTTCATAATGGTTCTTCCTCACAATTGAAGGCAGAAAAATACGATGTATGCTCTTGGTACACTCACGGTCATTTCCCCAACAGTTTCACACACAAATGCCACTAATTTTGGAGCCTCGAGAAGCTGAATGGATTGCCAGGCAGTGAATCTTGAGGCCCAGGAGGCGCCAAAAACAATTAAAACGAAAATCATACGGCTGCTCACGTGGTAATTATAGGTCTTTAAAAGGGCTTGCACCTTCGCCGAAAACTTTACAGGCCTCATTATAGGCCTTATTATAGGCCTATAGATTATGGGCCTTAGCCCTTCGGGCGAACACTGCCGCAGAAACATCCAGTCCCACTTATTTGGATGAATCGCACTAATATAAACACCTGAATGGGACTGGACGAGTCCCACTCCCACTCGAAGTAAGTACGACCTAGTGGCGGATGGCCCGCACCTGCAATCAATATCTCTGGCAAGTTTCCGATGCAGGCATTGCTCGTTCGAATCGGGCCTGGGTCATGGCTTGGAATGGACCGGGTTTTTATTTGAGCTTACTGAAATTCTGGTAAAATTATGCAGGAGTTGCTCGTTCGAGTCGAGTCTGGATCATGGAGGTCGTGGTTAACCTTTTTTCTAGCGGAAGAAATGAACACCATCCTCACCACGTTTCCACCCGTGAAAGTAAGACCCAGTGGCGGATGGTCCGTGCCTGTTCACCATGCGTCGCGGAACAGCAGCATTATGCAGGCGTTGCCCGTTCGAATCGAGCCTGGGTCATGGAGTTCAGCGAGATCCTTTTTCTCTAGTAGAAGAAATGAACACCATCTCACCACGGTTCCAGCCGTGAAAGTAAGACCCAGTGGCGGACGGTCCGCACCTACTCCATGTTACGTGAATTATGTAGGGGTTGCTCGTTCGAATCGGGCCTGGGTGATGGAACATCACCCTTATCCTTTTTTTTGTCCTCTGGCTGAGAGAATAGGATAGGAGAAGCGTTGAACGCAACCGTGCTCAAAAGGAAAAGACATTCACTTGTAGAGTGGAAGGCAAATGGGCCCTGGCGGCGCACTCTGGATCATGACGATTAAATTTAAACACCTCGCGCACAACCTGAATTCTCTCGAAAACGATGATCCACCCATTTGCCATTTGATGCAGGAGGATATTTTGAGTGGGTGGGTGACTCGGTGAACCCACCCACCATCCGAGGCTTGATGATCGGATGGAACTTGAACACTGCAATTCCCGATCTACTCCGCTGTACTCCTTGGCGTCTTTCGAACGGCGCCTGTGGAGCGTGCGTTTGCAGTGCTTGCCAAGTGTCAGTGCTGCCCGCAGTAACGCGGTGTGAACTTGAGGATCCATCAAACTTCAAGTTGCATCAAACCCGAGTCTCCCGAGTCGACGATCCTATTTATTTTTCTTCTCGCCAGGGTTGTTTGTATTCGCCACGCGTCGCCTCAGAAACCAAGGCATGTCGACTCGCCACAATTATGTTGTTCTTTTTTGGTGTGATTGTTCGGCGGGCACCGCCTTGTTCTGCGGCACCGCAATGACGTGATCGATAGGCTGTGTCTGCCGGCCCTTAATTAACACTCACACTCTCTTCCCCATCCTCCTCCCATCCCTCCAACTCTACTCTCTACTTGAACGATACGATGTCCTACGGTGGTGTACGTGCCACGTGCCCCGAAGAAGCCGTGAAATCTGACCTTGAATCGCACACCAGCACCAGCAGCAGCACTACGGCGCCCCGCCAGGTGGGCCGCCAGGGTACGGCGGCGGCGGGGGCGGGTACGGTCCGCCCGCGGGTGGGCCGCCTGGACACGGTGCGTTTGGTCTCCCGCTTCCCTCTTTCTGGCCCGCTTTCATCATGACGCGATTAATGCTGATGGCGATTGATCGATAGGCGGGTATGGCGGCGCCCCGCCCCCGGGAGGTGGTTACGGCGGAGGCGGAGGCTACGGAGGCCCGCCAGGCGGAGGCTACGGCGCGGGCGGGCATGCGGGCGGGTTTGCACCCTGGGGGGGGGGCCGCCGCCGGGGGCGGATCCTCAGTGCGTCTTTGTTTCTTCCTTTGTCCTTCTCGTTTGTCTTGGTTTCCTTTGGTTCTTCGTCCTTGGTCCTTGTCTATTCTTCCTCCTTTGGTCTCGTGCGCAGAATACTGATTGCATTGTAGACTGTGGAGCTGGTTCAGCTCGGTCGACGCAGACAGATCCGGCGCGATCACCGCGCCTGAGCTCGGTGCGCCCCCTCATTCCTCTGCGTTATACTTCATACTGATCGAGATTTCACCCGCAGAACGCGCGCTGATCAACGGCGACTGGACCCCCTTCGACCTCGATCCGTCAAACTCCTCATGTCCATCTTTGACACTGACCGCTCCGGTGCGTTGCGTATCCCTCTCTTAATTGCTAACGCCAACGCTTCCGCCAGGCACCATCGGCTTCGCCGAATTCGCCGGCCTCTGGAAACATCAAGGACTGGCAGAACGTCTTCAAGCACTTTGACCGCGACCGCAGCGGCAGCATCGACGGCAAGGAGCTGCACGACGCGCTCGCCCAGTTCGGGTACAACCTCAGCCCGCATCTGTTGGTGCTCGTGCAGAAGAAGTATGGTGAGTCGCGTGCCGTGCTTCGTGTTCTCATATGCTTTTTATCCTTCTCCTTCTCCTCTCCCGCCCTTCTTTCTCCCTTACGTTCCGAGGACCAACCTTATACTGCGCTCCCCGCCCCTTTCCTTCTTTTTTCCCCCTCCCCTTGAAACTAAGCAAAACCTGACTAACGCAGACGTGAAAGCCGGCACGACCCCCGCCGGGCACGGCGCCGCGCCGCCCGGGATCAGCTTCGACCGCTTCGTGCGTGCGTGCGTCGTCGTGAAGCAGTTGAGCGAGGTGCGTTTTTTTTCCGGATATTTCTTTGTGAAGAGAGGAGAGACATTCCGGCGCATCCAACTCAAATGGAGCTGGCCGGCCGTTGGGATGGGATGTCGTGGCGTGTCGTGTCGTGTCGTGTCGTGTCGTGGCGCATGTCGCGGGCGTTGCTGATAGGGCGGCGTTGAGACGTGTTGTAATGCGCATGAGGTGGCGTGCTAAAGTTACATGTTACATGACGGTGTTTGTCGCGTGTCGGGAGGCGCGTCGAGTCGTTTAAAATCCCGGCGCCTCTCGAGCTTCCCTCCCTCCCTCCCTCCTCTCTCCGTTCTCTCGTTTACCCGCGATGGCTGACGCACCGCGCAGTCCTTCGGCCGTCTCGACACGGACCGTGACGGGTGGATCCAGATCAACTACGACCAGTTTATGGAGACGGTGCTCGGCTTGCCTTGAGCGGCGTCTCGTTCGTTCGTGTGTCCAACGCAAAACAACGTGTATTGTGTATTGTACCACTCGGAGTGTTTCATTTTTGTTTTCGTTTCCCGTTCCAGCTGAATTATGTGTGTGCCTCTGCCTGTGATGCGTACGATACGATACAATAGTGTTTGTAAATCCAGAAGAGCCAGAATTTATATAAAATCGATGTCGTTGTTGTAGTTCCGACTCATCTTGGCCCGGAGTTGTGATGTGAAATTGGGAGTCGCAAAAAGACCGGACATGGCGAATGGCCCAGGCCCGAGTCGAACGAGCTAACGCTGAGTGATCAACAACTCCACTATTGGAAGCGGGTGCGCACCGTGCGCGTCTGGGCCGTTGTTGGTTGAAGTGGGACTTGGTGATAAGTATGCGAGGCGGAACGTCCGGAATGAAAAAAAATCTACTAGACGGATGGATGTCTGATCATGGCCCAGGCTCGAGTCGAACGAGCTGACCCTGCAGTAACCTGACAGGCGCAAATCCATTTTATTGGAAGCGGGTGCGCACCATGCGCGTCTGGGCCGTATTTTGGTTGAATTGGACTCGACGAAATACGAGGCTCGACAGAGGTGGAAAAATATCATGATGGCGCGTGCAAAAGAAGCTGAGCTGAGGGCAACGGCCCAGGCTCGAATCAAACGAGCTACTTAAACGCTGCTATGTACTATTGACACTGAATGATCGGCGGATTCACTGCAGGTGCGCACCATACGCGTCTGGGCCGTCGGTTGGATGGGTTGGGACTTGGTGAATACGAGACCGAACGCCCAGGATTAAAAAAAGGTTGAATGCCCCGCCTATGACCCCTGCTCGAGTCGAACAAGCTGACCCTGCAGTATCAGCGACTCCATTCTATTGGAGGCGAGTGCGCACCATGCGCGTCTGGGCCGTATTTTGGGTGTGGACTTGGTGAATACGAGACTCTACAGAGGTGGAAAAATATCATGATGGCACGTGCAAAAGACGCTGAGCTGGCAACGGCCCAGGCCCGAATCGAATTTGAGCTGGTTAACGCTGCCATGTACTATTGACACTCAATGATTTGTGGATTCACTGCAGATGCGCACCATGCGCGGCTGGGCCGTATTTTGGTTCATTTTGACCTTGGTGAAATGGTAGGACAATTAGAGAACGGAACGAAATATGATGATTGGAAGCAAGGGCGCACCACGCGTGTCGGAGCCGTAGGTTGGTTGAATTGCACTTGGTGAAACTCTACAGAATTAGAAAAATACACGTACCGCGCGAAAAGGAGAAAAGAAGGTGATTCGAGCATGGGTGCAGTGGCAGGCCGGAGTCGAACCACCTATCGCCTGCGTAATCCAACTTGACTTATTGGAAGCAGGTGCGGGCCGTGCGCTTCCGGACCCATTTTAATTCAATTGGACTTGGTGAAATGCAAGACTGGGTGACTTCCCGCAGGACTTAAACATTTTAGTTGAGTTTCCGAGGGGTGCCGGTGATGTCGGATAGAAACTTATTCAAATTTAAGTCGTGAGCGATTCCCATAAGAATTTTTGGGACTTGCTGGCGGAGAGATTCAGGAACTATAGATAATGTCTCGGGAAATCCCAGTTAGATCTTATCAGCACTGATAACGGCGCGTCTCGTGCGTGTCTGTACGCCGTCACAGACAGCGTGCAGGATGCAGGCCAGCCTGCACACGTCCCGTCACACCGTGACACCACTTTGCTATGGACGCCGACACATTTTCCTTCTTCAACAGACCCAGGCAATGGAGGAGGATCAAGCAGAGGATGATTGGGCAGATTGTGGTTGCAGGTGCAACCATTGTGCTCGGAGCTGAGCAGGACGCGTACGGGCGGAACGTGATACGTATAGCCAAGATGGCATCACTCATGTCCCAATTCGGTTTATTCTGTGTTGCATCGTCTATTCGAGGGGTACCTACCCCCCGAATAGATGAGGATCAAGTCACCATCTATTCGAGAGCCTAAGCGAGATCCAAAGACGATGAGGTCCTGATGGCTCTCCAGCTTGACAGCAAAAAAGTACAAAATATTCTCCCAGATATTACTGTGCAATTTCGTTCAATTCGGCGGTCACGCGTCACGCACCCCCTGTGCCGCGATGAACTTTAGTCTCGGTCACGGGTCACGGCGCCCAGTGCCGAATGTAAAATGCGTGACACCAGGGCCAAATCTCCCTTGGAGGTGCAAAAAAGGCAGAATTTTCGAAAAATTTCGTCTTGAATGCCGAATTTTGGAGGTGTCACGCCAAAATTTGTTGGTTGCCGAAGTGCCGAATCGGTATTTTGGGTCACGGATCACAACCCGTGCCGAATTGAACGAAATTGCACAGTATTATATCCTACGGGAAGTCACCCACTCTGCAGAGTTGGGAAAATAGGCCACTGATGGATTCTCACGAACATGCAATTATCACATCACAGATAGGAATTCCGATTTCCAATAGGGAGAATACACCTCGAGATTTATGAACAAATATCAAATAACTCTAAAAACCCGGTGACCATAGACGTTGAATCAGGAAACCAGAGCCACATGGCAATCAATGCAAGTAGAACAGCCACAGGTCCTAGTGCCCAGCTCCCTCGAGTTCTGGGCATGTTAAATGCGCTTGGCTGGGAACATTCACTGTGTGTGGAATTCAACCCGGTTTCCTCCATCTCCAATAACTCTATTTTTAAGGAAGGCATGGTTGAATTTACAACATTTGGGTCGCCTTCCTCCACTGATGACCGCCTCTCCGCCGAAGAAGCTAAACGTCTTGGGTTCCCTGCACTGGCTTTCAGCGCTCATACCCACCAACTTTCTTGGAATCGAAACATCTATGCGGGGCTGCGGCAGTTTCATGCGGGCAATGGCTTCGATCCTGACAGCCAGGATGCTTCTTGACATGTTGGGGTGCCGTTATGCCAATTATCGGCTGGTTCAGATGCAGTGTTTGCACGCGGTGAGCTGTTTCTGGCCGTCCCCATTGGTTGTTGACACTGAACATCGAGATATTGCAATGGGCAGACAAACAAGTAACCAGAGAGTTCGACATGTGGTGTATCCCGTAGATAGATGTAGTATCCGATGTAGTCGGTGAAAACTAATGCCGGATGGGAAAAGAACAGGAGCCGGGGAAAACAATTATCATGTCACATACCGTAGTCTTCGTAGTGAGACAGATTCTGGATTCGGTTGAAAATGTGATTTGCTTGGGGAAGCCACGGATTTCCGTAAGACATCTGAGTCACTCCATAGTAACGGAGAATCCTTCCCACATATGTTGCTGTGATATCGCTGGATGTGAATCTGGGAGGAATCAATGTTTGTCCTCTTCGAGCAACTCATTGCTCACCGTGTCCAGCCATTTTCCATGAGCAGCCCAGACGACGCTGGATCATTGTTTAGCCCCCAGCCAGGATCGTGCAAAATGTGGCTGCCGATATGTGCAACTTCAACAATTTCGTCAAAACTCCGGTACTGAAATGGGCCGCAATCTTTTCGGGGGAAAATAGTAACTGATCCCACTGCGAAATCGATATCTGCATTGGTATTGGTCGAGAGAACCTCGCTGTGACCCATATGTTGAAAGCAGATTTTATGGAACTGGTCCAACGTCAGAGTAGAGATGATCGCCAGTTCTTGATCCACCCCTAATGACGATATTGAACCTCGCGGATTCTATCCGCCGACTGGGTGTACATTAAGAGCGGGTGAATGTCACAGGGTATGAGTTCAATACAGAGTCCGCCAGTCGGCGCGCGTACCCGCATCGCAGAGTTGAATATTTAAAAAATGAGATGACGAAGATGAATGCAACGAGCAAGGTTACTTGCGATGAAGCTGCAGTGCCCGGTGCATTCGTAGATATAATCCTCTGCATCCTGGACCGAGAAAGGGTAAACTCGGTTATTTTACTGACCCAGACTACGTACATGAGCGTCCATTGCCTGTGTTTCATTTTAGACGTCATTTGTGAGAAGCGGTAAAAACACAATACAAAGTTTCCCAAGAGGTACGCAGTCAAAATGGGTGAATGTCGATACATGCGCAAGGTTTCCTCTAAGGGCAATAGCTCTATATGTGTTATAAGCGTTTTTACACCGCAATCTCGAAGAGACGCCCTACCGTCATGGAAAACGACAGCATACAAGTAATACGACGTTGCCGTGGCGTAAACTTGGGCCACGTTGGGATGCCTGGATCACGAATATCACTTGCCAGCGGGTAACAGGTCGCGGACTCACCCACCGAAGCGTGGGATATCGTCCGAGATCCCTCCGCCAGACCTGGATTGACAAGGTAACTTTATATCAGGGAATTCCAGGGTGTGAAAACATACCTCCTCCGCGGCCCGCCGTTGGTATAAGGCCACGGTCTTTTTCGAATTTTTTCCATCAACACAGGCACTATAGATGCGCCCGGTGTATCCACGTCCCGTACGCCGTCTGCTCACCGTGGTTTGGTGAATTTCGCTTCGGAGGTCCAAGTCGCCGAGCGGGATCATTCGAAAATCTGAGGATAGATTGGTTTCGTCGGCAGGGGACTGAGGTAAGTCCGATACCTGAGCGTGGATGGGGAGAATTGTGGACATTGGTGATGCTTGTGAAGTTTCCACCTGAGACGACGAAGTCATGCGAGCCAGGGAAAAAAGCGCCTGGATGTCTGAGCGCATTGAATAGCAGTTTCCTCGCTGTACAACGCAAGAACCTCTTACTGTGCGGGAGGTTCAGGTTGCAGCAGGTCAGAAGTAGAGCCGGGCTGCGTGTGCTGGAGATCGGTCATGAGAGTAGGAAGGAAGAGATGTACGCTCTGCACAGCTTCTAAACAGCTTTCAAAGATCCCAGTGAGCTACGAATCGGCTCTTTGATCCGAGGGCCGACGAAGTCCGCCAACAAGCGAGGGCCGAAGTCGCCCCGACTTCAACCTGAAACCGGTTGAACGCCTAGCAATTGTGTGAGAGAAGCACTAATATGCGATGCTTTCCCATCGATATTTGTGATTCAGATTCATTTGCGTTTAACCCAGACTCCCAGCATCAACCCAGCATCCACTATTGACCACCGACAGAAGGTTGAAAGGGAGTTGATTAATGATTAAACATTCCAATATACATCAACAAGGGCAGCTGAAGAACTACCAGCTTTGCATATAATCATCCACAATGGCAATCTCGGTGTTCCACGAAACACCATGGTTCGAGGTCCATAGATTACCAAGCGGAGACGATCGAAGTGAATGCCACGGGCCAAGCAGAAGCGCCTTGGGGTCGTGGGGATCACAATTTTTGCCATAGAGTTGGAATTACGGTCAATGAAACCAAAAAATTGAGTAGAAGGTGGAGACGTACCTCAGAGAATTCAAATTAGTCCGCCACTTGCATGCCCAACTGCGCTAAAGTAAGGTCCCCGTGCAAATGGTTCGATATGCAAGGACGCAGCCCGCCTCGTTCGTAAAACGATTCTTGTACGTGTCTTGTACAGAATGGTAGCCACCACACTATCAAGTCACGGTGAGTTTTTGAGTACAGAGACGCAGTCGAGGACGTATTTGAAATCTGGATTGACAGCATCGGATGTGGAAACCCCAACAGAATGTGATGAACCCATTGGCTGAGTGGCGTGTGTGGGTGCGCCATACCAATCCCAAGACGAGCTAGCTTCGTCGAGGCTCCCCGAGTGCAATAGCCGTGATCTGCCAAGAAACGAATCCTCAGGCTGTCACCAGACCACAGGTCGCCCGTCCCGTTTACGATCTTGATGTTGGTGTCGTTGTGCCACCAGTCGGATGGGAGATTGGGGTCTTCGGGGGAAGGTGGGCTGGGCCGCAACATGGAAGCAGGCGCCAGTGGTGGAAGATTTCGAGGGGATCGAAGTTCCAGGGAAACTCGGTGGGCGTTGGCTCGGGGCTGTATTTCACGAGAGCGAATTCAGCTGTGGGTCCCGACAAAATCGGGGCTGCAGAGATAAGATTGAATTAACAGAACGGAAAGCGCTGGATAGATGTGCGTACCTTGCCATTCTCCTTCTCGGCGACGGAGCTGCGGTGATGCGGGTCAGTGTGCTGGGCGTTCTCAGGTCAGGGGTATTGAGTTTTTACAAATGAGAGAGACGGGGGAATAGTCTTCATTCTCGACCAAAAGTGCAGGCTTTACTTATACTCACAGAACAATCGACAATGCGCTTTGAGAGAGAGATACTCAATTTGGCGATTGATCAAAGCGTGAAGTTCGCTTTGGCGGGCGCGATCACAAAGACAAGTCACACGCACCAATAGGGTCAGTCAGAGTAGGTTGTTTCGACGTTTCTGGGGTCGTTTCTGATGTCGTTTCAGAAGTCGTTTCTGTAAATTGTTGGCATCAGAAACGTGGGGAGAAACGACCCTGGATTTATTTGGGGGGAGAAACGACTTCAGAAACGACGCAGAAACTCTCTGGAGGAGTTTTTACATCGTTCTGAGGCGTTTCTCGTTTCTCCCACGCTTTAATATTTCGAGAAACGACTCGAGAAACGAGTCCAGAAACGACTGATTAAAACTTACTCTGACTGACCCTAATGAATCGAGCTCAAAAGATGCCACCGTTTTGCCACGATGGTCCAGGCTGAGTGGAAACTGATTGTTCAAGAAACACGAAAGTGATGGCGAGTTGAAAAACACTTGTGCCAGTCATGCCAGTTACTGTTGCTTTGCTAGGCTCTGCTCAAACAATGAAGAACTGAAACAGTTTCCTTATGGGTGTGCTGCAATATTAAGGGAAATTAGAGAGGAGCTAGACTCACCCGGAATTCGCCTGTCATGCACTCCGCTTAACTTTGTTCGGCAGATGAGATGTATACCCTGAGTTCGAATTCTGTATCAGCGAGGAGGGTCCATTCCCGGCCGTCTTGGCCTCTCAAGCCTTGTTCCAATGCCGGGTGTGTGATTAAATAAGTACGGACACTAGTACTGGGACGTGAAGACACTGATATTACCTTCGCTTCTTCTGCTTTTCCCTCGTCACATGGAAAGACTGTCTCTGACACGGTCAAAGGTACGTACGAGGGAAGCAATATTGTCAAATCCCCAGTAAGGCCGCCTCATCGCTAGAGCGAAATCATGAGCGTGCGGGTACTTCATAGGGCGTTTAATCGCAATGTGTCTTGTGTAACAGGTAGAACCTAGCTCGAGGAGCTCATGTGCCGCCTTTGTGCCGAATGAAAAATGTTAGAAAGAACCAACAGCTAGAGAGATGTGGCAATTACTAATTTACAGTGTTCAGAGAGACAGTGGCCCGGCGATTCATCGGATTCATTCCGGAACTAGGGGAGTTGGAATGCCTCTGGGGTGAGACAGTTCATTGAGCAGAGATGCGGGTTGGGAACTTTGAGAAACGAAAGGTGCGTTGATCTGCCTTTGGCGTCTCTGTCTGGGGAGAAAGAACATCCTGGCAAGACGAAACAGCGTTGGGATTGAGGCTTAGCCCTTAAGTTGAGTTTAAAATTCCCTTAATATTATCCCTTCACTTCAATCTTCGTCAGTCCTAAATCTTAACTAGGGGTTAAAATGCCATTATGTAAGATTTCGGCCCGGATCTCTTGGTGGCGGACAGACGGGGACCTTGCGTTGGCAGGGTAGACGGACATCATGGTTTACAAGGCAGCCTTTCTATTACATTCATCATTTTCCTTTTAGTATATAGACATTTGTATTTATCCATTTAGTTATATCAAGGCACTCTTTGTAGGTAATATATATCACCCTCTTTATAAACTAAGCCTCTCTGTAAGACATATCTCCATTGGGAAACTTCTCTCACACGTCTGTGGTCAGCTGACAGGCATCGCTTATTTAAAGGGGCCGGCGCGAAGTAGGTTCGGAGCAAGCCTGTCTCCGCACTGGCAAGCCAGTGATTCTGGGAAAGAGGCTTGATGCAAACTGCCAAAAAAGTGCCATGTCTTCACACTGGGGACAACCAGCGAGGCATGCGAAAACCAAGTGCATTACACGCATGTGGCTCGCAGTCGGAACACAGCCCATAAAGGTGCCTTTAAAAAGCAAAGGGGGGCTTTGTTGCATGCTTATTCCCCTGCACTGGAGAACAAAGCATGCAACAAAGCCACCCTTAGTCTGGTAAAGCGGCTTTGTAGCCTTTCTTCCATATGGCAACCACATGCGTGTAACGCATGCGGTGTTCACATGTGTTGTTGGCTGCCCCCAGTGTCAGGACTGAATATCACCTCCGATTCTGATCCAATTCCTTAGGAGTAAGTTAGTATATTGTTCTTTTGATGTATTCAAGTAGATCTACCCCCTCAGCCTAAATTTAACAAACGATACCGTTCATCTACATGCAGTTCTAGATGGCACTTTCGCACATCGAATTCCCACCAACACAAGATGCTTCGATGGGCTCGATGAACCCGGAGAGCCATTTTGAGGAGGTGCCCCAGCAAAAAATTTTGACCTAATGTCTATCATGTAGTAAAATATATTCGACGCTGGACACGGTGTGATGAGAGCGTGACACAATGCGTCTCATGAGTGACTCAGCGCGATCTTTTGGTGATGTGGATGGCACTTGCCTTCTGTGGAAGCCGCCGAATTGATGAATGCTTCAACATTCAGCTCGAGTTGCCACGCGCTGTCGTGTGCGTCTGTAGCTCAATGACAAGCCTGTCCTTTCCCTTCACCCGCCGCACTGCAAGGCCGACGTCGGGAGGTACAGGCCTGAATGCCCACTTTTGGACAAAAGGCAAGCAGGTCCCGATGAACGATGTGCTCCGAACTAAACCCAAACAACACACTTATCACCCAAATACAACCCAAGTCTTCCGGAATAAGCGGTGAGGCCTACGGAAATAAGACTAGGATCGGAAATAGGCCGATCAGCGAGCGCAAGAGCCAAGATTCAGACGAGTGGTAGTCCCTTTACAGGTCCTAACAAGGTTGAAGGGAAGGTATGTGTTTCCCTTAGGAAGATGAACCTTCACTACAAGATATCACCAGGAATTGACCTGAGCGATAATCGAGCGGTGGAAATAAGATGTTTTAAAAGCTTCGCAGCTTATGAGACAGCAAGTGTTGAGAGTGGTGGTGGTGGTGGTGGTGTCGTCCAACGACGTGCAGGAGACCTCAGATAGGTCGACGATATAACAATTCCAAACGATAGCAAGCCCGAAGCTTATTTCCCAAGTGCCGATGATGATAGCTGATTCCAAAACACAATTCGATTCCCAGATGATAGATAGCCTCAATCACGTCCAAGACGTTTCCAATACCCTATTCCTTATTCCAACTTAAGGTTTCCCGATGTTAAAGTCCAACGACAATACACACTGAGCCAACCCCAGAAATAGCCCAATTGCAAGCGTTCAGCCTACTAATACACGGGTGATTCTGTACCCTACTCGAGATAATGTCCTGACTACTTATACAAACCCCAAAATCATATGCAAGTCCAAGAACGAAATAGAAATTAGTAAAATAGCCCGAGTTCCCCTTCCTCAGCCGTTTATCCGTCGGAAGGGCTCCCGCGAGCGTATTGCCATTGGTTGGTGAACAGGACGATCGTGATGTCCGCTCGAGCGGTTGGTCAGCCTAGGGGTTTGAAACCCTCAGTCTCTTGGCTGACTGATACCGAGTCGTTCGTCCTATTTCCCGTCCCTGGTCCTTCCCGCCTTCGCTGACCATCGGGTAATGTTCCCCTGGTCTCCAGCTCCTCGTAGATACCCCTAGTGAGACTTGTCCCAGAAAGGGTTCTTATTTCCCCAACTCCGTCGCTCGGAATAAGAACAATCCCATCAGATCTCCTTAGCCGACCTTCGCTAGTCCCGGAACTTCACCGGAACGTATATCCCCGGGCCTTGACGTCTATCACATGGAAGGCGCACGGCCTATTGGTGCAGAAATAAGACTATTCCCGCATGCCCTTGTTATCAGTATGTCCAGCTTATTCCATCGTGTGGGAATAAGACCAGAAATAGTCTCTAAAGAGGTTTGTGGGCTACACATTCCTCTACAGTTTTCGAGGCGAGCACAGTCAGTCCGCAGGGTAGTTCCCTACCCCTGTACCCGTTAGGGCCCGATCGGGTGGTACGGAATGGCTATGGCTACGGAAACGCCTAGCCCCATCAAAAAGCACAAACTGTTTCCCACACGGCTGACACGTCCGGTCACATATGTAAACGTAGAGTAAACAGTTTGTAAACACACTCGCCTCCATCCATTTTCCTGCCCGCACCTCCACTATGGCACCTAACGGCAGTGCAATGATGCGTCTTATCGGAAAACACACGTATTCTGTACGTCTCCGTGATAAAAAACGCAAAGAACAAGAGCGGCAGCGCAAAATCAGGCTAGTAGCAGCTTTGTCCTGCACTGTGGCCGCATTCATGGCATCTTTGTTTTTGGAGGCGCCGGAACCCATCCCTATGCATACTTCGATTCTCACAGGGCAACATTGGCGTCTGAGCTTCTTGATGGACACCCTGACCCGGCTTCGAGACCAGCTTGGCTTGGCAAAGCATGTTTTCTTTCGGCTCCTGTTTGAGCTGCAAGCTTACTCTGGCCTCGTGGACACAAAATATGTGACTGCCATGGAGAAACTTGGGACGTTTCTACATTGGGTCCGTACAGGAAGCAGCAGCAGAATGTTGCAGGAAGCGCTTCCAAAGAAGTGCAGAAACCATTCACAAGTACGTGATCATCTCTTCCATTTTGATTGTTGCCGTTCCGAAATTTCATGCAGATCAATTTATTCGATTCTCTACCATCTTGTGGGCCCGTTCTACCAGAAACATCTCCATCTACCACCCGACGAGACTCCATATGAAATCAAAAGCAACCCAAGCTGTATCCGTATTTCCGCAATTGCCGTGGTGCAATTGATGGCTTCCCATTTCCATGCCTGGGTTCGCTCAGCTGAAATGGGAAGATATCGGAACAGAAAGGGGTTCATCGGCCAAAATGTACTCGCGGCATGCAATTTTGCAATGCTCTTTGTGTATATCTTGAGTGGCTGGGAGGGGAGTGCATCAGACTCCGCCATTTTCGAGTATGCCCGTGAGCATGACTTTGCTGTTCCAAGGGCAAGTACTACCTGGCAGATGCCGGGTTCCCCTTGTGTGACGTACTCCTCCACCCCGTACCGGGGGTTTCGGTACCATCTCAAGGAATGGGGCACTGTAAATCAAAAGTAAGAGACTTCAATTTTGTATTCTTGTGTGGCGTAGTCTGACAACAATTTTCAGGCCCAAAACTCCGGAAGAACTCTTCAACCTTGGTCATTCACAGGCTCGCAATGTCATTGAACACATTTTTGGTATAGCAAAGCGCCGATTTCGCAGTTTTTGATGCAGCACCAGAGTATCCATTGAAAACCCAGGCCATGCTTGTTCCCGGCAGTTGCGGCACTCCATAACTTCATTCGGATCCACGATGTCGCTGACGAGGCTCGCAATTTTGGCGAAAAACACCTTGCATCGTGAGGATTCCGGCAGTCTCCACAATTTTACCTCCGAGGAGCCCCGAGAGATGCTGCCTGAGGAGCTTGGGATGCAAGTTACGGCTGAGGAGGCGAGCACGTGCATCAGCCCGCCGGGATGCGATTGCGAAGGCAATGTGGGATGACTATGTTGCGTACACAGCAGCTCATGCAGATGAATAGATCGCCCAAGTAATTATAAACATAGGATAGATTAATGAATTGTACGCTACGGACAATTAAATCTGATAGTATGGTTTGGATAACTAAATCTCAGTATCTTGGAGAATCGAGCGAACATAAGCAGTACGGCGACTCTTTTTGCTGGAGGCTATATAGGTCTGTGCGACAGAAATATCCTTTGTGAAGAGGCGCATGACATCTACCTCTTCCCCTGATGAAAACTCGTCGTCATGCTCCATCTGCTTGATTGCACGCCGGCGGACCTCGGGGCTGCCGACAACAGTGAGCGAAGCTGCGACACCCCGCAAGGCACCAGCAATCTCCATGGCCGCGTCTGCGTTCCGTTTTCGGCGGGCGCGCCGCCTCATTGGGAGAGGAGGATGCAGCACATTTGCGAGAGGAGGGTGTAGAGGTGACAGCAGGGGACGACGGGGTCAAGTCATCGTTAACGAGTGTCTGCCGCAATGAGATTAACAAATGACAATGGAAGAATCACGAAAACGTACATCAATTGAAGTGTTCCCCACCTCCGGATCGTCCTGAGAACTGCCTTCACCCTGCAAGCTCCCCAGAGGGATACTCTGGCCGGCCACCTGGGACCCAGCATGAAATGCGCCAGCTCCGGTCGCAACAGTGCCCCTCGACAAGGTATTGCATGTCATCGTACAGAGGGAAAGGGGTCTTCCTCCAAGTGGCGGCCTTCTTGTGATGCTGGGAGAATATGGAGCCAGGTTCGAAATGATAGAAGAAAGATCAACGGACCTCAAGATAACGATCCCACACATCATCAGTCGCTGTACCAGCTTTAACCCAGCGTCCCACCCGAATCCAGACTGTTCACGCAGTTTTTTCACAGCAAGATAGGCGGCCTTCAACTGAGCAAAAATATGAGTGCAGTAGCACACAGAGCAGGGTCGACGTTATATGAATCCACATACAGTACTATAATGATCCCGTATTTTTACTGCAGTCTTCTCAGGGCCCGGGCTGTCCTTGAGAGCCTCAGCGCATTTTGGCCACGTCTGTGGCTTCCATCCACTGTCAGACTGAAACCCCATCTCCTTGCAGTCCCGCATCGTCTGCACGAGCACGGCGTCATCGGGATCAGACCAGGAGCACTTGATGCGAGGCCGTCATCGTCATTTTTGCCCTTGGCCATATTCTCGGTGTCTGGGTGATGGATAGAGAACGTTGGAAGTAAAGAAATGTCGAAAGATAGAGTGAGAGTGAGAGTGAAAGAAAAGAAGAGACGGACTAATGGGCCGGATTGCCGTGTGACACCCGTAGCAACAGACCGTGTGCCTCCGAGCACACACACGGTACGCTTTGATCCCCGTTACGGGTTGCCAACCGTATGGTTTCATTTTGGCAGGCAACCGTAGCTGTACCGTACCACCCGATCAGGCCCTTACTCTGTGATCACAACCCATCTGGCTATACCGAGACCGTATACCAGTCCTTAGAAATAAGCCTATACTGTAATCCGACTATTCCTGAAACGCACAAAATGTGCGGTGTTTAGGTATAGACGGATTCCAGACAGTTCACCGATCCCTTCTCGATTCCGGCCAGCGCATCCCCACCGTTGTGTCAAGAACAGCAAGGGATCTCGGGCACTCAAAGACAATTGAATACTCAACGTCAGGCACGTTGCACCCCATTCCAGCCGCGTCCATTGCGCAAAGGATTCGATAACGGTCCGAGAGAAAGCCCTCCCAGATGTCCTTCTTCGCAGCCTCCGAGATTTCAGAGGAGTATGAGACGACACAGTCGCGTAGGTGCGCCAGCAGGGTGCGTCTCCACACCGCTTTGCCCTTCCCAGTGCCCGTCACGCTGTAGTAGTAAGATAAGATCTTTGGGATAGACGAGGGGACTGATTGATTTGTCGTCGAGGTCTGCCCTCAGCCATCTTCAATGTTTTCTTTGGTCTGAAACTGTCCTCAAATTTACTGGAATTAGGCTCTTTTCTCAGAGAGATCTCTTAATGCTTTAGTCTGCTGCTGTGGCTCCGTGGTCTGCTCTGGGGGAAATGTGTGCTGGAGGTTTTGGGTTATTTCTGTTTCAGCCGCTGTTCAAATTTACTTTTATTTCTGCCATCAATTCCTGCAACAAATTATTCTGTGGCATTTATGACATCTCCCATGGTTTCCATGTAGGGCATTCAATATCATTACCTTTCACATAAGTCGTTGTTCCAACTACTGCCACCTTCCACAGGTTTTTTTTCCCTGGGCATACCATTCGCTGCGCATGATTCACAGCCCATTATATTCCCATAACCGAGTTTTCTCGCCCTTGCTGAGGTGGCCCGGCAATTCCTGCCTTTTTCTCTGACCCTTTTGAAAAGCTCACCATGGTGCATGGTACTAATCAGGATTGGCGGCTTTCAAGCTTCTAACACAGGTTCTGAGCAGTAAAAACCCTAAAAGACCTACCCAATTGCTGTCTTTCTATTTCTGAAATGTCTGTTTGAATGATGATAAATTTTGCATTGAGCAAAACATCTCTTTCTTCTCTGCTCACTGCTGGAGCGGAGCGGTGGCACATCTTGTTACTGGTCAGACACGTGTGGACCTGTGCTGATTAACAAGATCTGTAAATGTGTGGAAGGTGTGATACCTCGGTCTTCTGCTTTATGTCACGATTCGAGCGTTTTTTATCTTATCACAAACCACATGATAGTGCCTCTCATGTGACACCGCCATCCCGCCTCCCGACGATCAAGGAAGTTATCGATGAATCAGGTTAGTTAATTATAAATGAACGATCGGTTGGTACGATCGAGCTGGAACACATGCTATATGCACGAACAGGTTATATTTACATGGACACATTGCATATGTGTGGTGTTTACTAATAGCCTTGCGGACTATGGCATGTTCTTGGTAAGAACACACACCTAACAGATGGAAGCAATGCACAGACACTTCATTTAGTTTATATATCGTAGCATTGCATTACTTACGAACATTTACCACACCCAAGCCTTATCCTCGGATCATAGTATTTACTCACACTTACTTATTAGGAAGGTAGCTCTCATGGTTCGATTTGACGATAGTTACAATGATTAGATACAATGAACAGTATATAGTTGTAGCCTAGTCATAGATATTCTGTACCTCTCCTAGTGTTTTATTTGACTTCATTGATGAACGGTTAATACCTTGCACCACCCAATCCCTTGTCATCATACCGACTTGTGGACACTCGGGTGTTTGTCATTGTAACACTTTGTGGGATCAAAGACTGTATATTAAGTACCTGTAAATGCGTGGAAGGTGCGATACTGTACAAGATAAGTAAATGGTATGAAAAGTAAGTAATGAATAGACTCACCCTCAGTCTCCCGCTTTGTGGATCAAAGACTGGGGGCAAAAGGACGAGTAATAGAGTTTATATATGTATCTACTGCTGTATCAATCATTGTATTCTGACATCCCCTACTCTGGAACAGAGAAGGGTTCTGTGGGGCTGAAAGGCTAATCCATCTGCAAGCAATACAAGCGAGGTTTTCCCGAGATCAGTCACATGCTGATACCACATGCTGATATCATTGTAATGCAGATGACACCAACTTAAAGGCCAAGCCGCAATATTGTAATGAATGATGTCACCTCCTAAAACACCCCACCTTTGCTCCACAATGTCCGCATTGCTACACATACAACTCTTTCACTTTTACTCTCATCTCAATGCCCCTCCTCCCAACCAGTATCATGAAGAATGAGAAGCCTCTGGCGCTCCCAGATAAGCACTCACAGAACCACATGGCATCCACCAGTAATAGTCTGGCACCCGCCAGCCAACCCATCTGGCATCCACCACTGAAAGTTTTTACAATGCTTGTGATCCATTGTGGCTTGGATTTTCACCCACTCATTTACGAGCCTCATTATTATCCTTATCTGTGAATAATCTTCGACTTGCATCAAGTAAATCAATCAGCCCTCAGTTAGCGGGCAGATACCCCAAGGAGTTCCAGATTCAAACCATACTTGCTCATTTTGAGAGCCTGCATACAGAGTACTATTGCTTTACAGATGACCGTAAATCATTTTGGGGGGCTCCTGAGGTGTCAACATTCAATTTCTTCTCAAACTCACTAACAGAGACTGTAACCTGACATCTGATGGTTCCACCTTGTCTATTTTTTGAAGTCGCAAATGCTCTCGAAGGCGATCTCTTTGTTCCTCATGGTGCAAGCCAATATTATAGCAAAAGTATATTGAAAACAGTGGCGAAGACATTGCATCCATTGTGTCAACCACCAACAACACTTTGTTCATTTCAGGACTTTTCAAATTTTGTAATTCAGAGTATTTGTAAGCGTATCCGGCACTTGGCCCAACCTGGTTCAGATGTTAGGTCATATATTCAATGCTTTGATCCTAGCTGCAAACCAATAGCTCACCACACAGGAAGAGATCTAATCATATCATGTTTACAATGCAAATATAGTTCAGAGCTTGTCACATATTGATTTACTGGCCCAAATCAACAATATCAAAAGCACCAGAACCAGCAATTGAAAATGCATGTTGATGATTTATTCCAGGCTAGTCAAGAGTTCTGGTCTGATGTTGAAAATTATTGGCCCACTGTTCCGACTCTGCAGACCAACCTGAAATGTATGCAGAATTATTTTAATGGCTCGCAATGGTTTTATAGCTCAGTATGCAGTCTGTGTTCTCGCAAGCGCAATTGTTTCGGATTTCTTGACCAAAACATTCAGCCCATCCCAAAAGGATTCAAAGATAACAATGGAACATCTTGAGATACTGCGGTGCCAAGACAGACAACAGACAACTCCAATCCAACTTCAAATTGTCTGAGAATGAAGAACTCAGTGGACTGATGCTCACCCCTGAAGGAATCAATCGTGATGGATCTATTAAAGTTTGGGGCAACTGTCTTTGTAAACTTCAGCAGTCAGATGTTCCAAAATTTGCATTAAAAAAGGACCTTTACCGTGGGTGAGTCCCTGATGAGTTTTCCGACCTGACTTGGATTGAGAAGATGGTGTGCTGTGTTTATCGGACAGCTACCCATGTTATTTGATTTTTCAACTCTGACAATGATAAACAACCAAAGGTTTTCCATGGCAATGTATGCGCTCATGAAAGGAACATTGTTAATACCACAACTGAACTTTTGTGCACACCCCAAGATATCGATGGCAGTATCTCAGTGGTATTCATTGGACCCGAGAGGCTCAAAGCTGATGCTATACATAAACTTTTCAGGATTCAACGTGATAAGGTCTGGGCATTTCTTTGTTGGTTGAAGTTTACAGCCCTATTTTTAAAATATGGTCAAAAAGTGTGCATGACACAGAAGGAGAGTAGTTGCAGAAGCCACAGTTGGGGAAGCAGAATCTCCCTGCACCGTTTGGTCATGTGAATTGGGCTCGTATGGAAGTAGATGAGCTTTCTCATGATGTTGAGAAACTTGGTGTAGCTAAATGACCAGTGCTTGAATGTTGAATGAAAATAATTCACCGAGTTTTTGATATGGACCATATATAATATGGCAAAATTTCAGTGGCATCAAATATGGCCTGACTGTTGAAACGAGCACTCCTTCCTGAGTTCAGCACATAATAAAACACCGATGTGAGTGCACCGAGTTTTTTGGGCCAATCACACGTAATACGACTTAAGATGCTCCGTGCAAAACTTCAAGGGAATCAAACATGCCCTGGCTGTTGAAAATGACCACATCTTCCCAGGGCTTGCCGTAATTTTGATGTGTGAGTTCAGCACATAATATTTCAAAACCCGGACTTGAGTGCACTGAGTTTTTTGGGCCAATCGCATGTAATATGACTCAAGACACTCCATGCAAAACTTCAAGGGAATTGAGCATGCCCTGGCTGTTGAAATGACCACATCTTCCTGGGACTTGCCGTAATTTTGATGTGTAAGTTCAGTGCAGAATATTTCGAAAGATGCACCTGAGTTCACCTAGTTTTTTGGGCTGATCACATGTAATATGACTTAAGAGGCTCCTTGCAAAACTTCAGGGAAATCAAACATGCCCTGGCTGTTGAAATGGCCACATCTTCCCCATACTTGCCGGAATTTTGATGTGCAAGTTCAGCACAGAATATTTCAAAACACGAACTGGAGTGTACTGAGTTTTTTGGGTGGATCACATGTAATAAGACTTAAGAGGCTCTTTGCAAAACTTCAGGGAAATTGAATATGCCCTGGCTGTTGAAATGACCACATCTTCCCAGGACTTGCCGGAAGGTGTGGAGTGATCATGTGATGATGTTATTTGTTTGTATATCAACAATGACAAATCAATTGCGGCACAAGAGTAGGGGACCGGCGCTCGCCGCTGCTACCGATCTGTCAATGTCCATCATGGGCCGGATGCTGGGACGCTCCATGAAGAGTTTATTTTCTGACACAATCAAGTGCCGATGCTTGATCTCGGCATGGGAAGGCACATCCGATCAGGCATCGGCACTTGATTGGTACATGTAGGCATAACCTTCAAGCCGATGCGGACAGGGCTGCTGAACGCAGTGAATACCATCCTCAAGGCCCGTCCGATCAAAAGCCCTCTGCAAGACCCAGCCAGCATCAAGATTGCGCTGCAGCCTGCAGGACTCTGTCCCAACTTGGACACTCAAGGTTGCTGTGTGGCCTACTGTATTCCCCGCCGGAGTGGTGTTTCTGCCCCCCTTAGACGGTGTCAAACGTTGCTCACCTCTCAAGTATTGTTCAATTTCATCAGCGACAAGCGTCATTTGAACCTGCGCAGTTCACATATCGACTTCCCCTCAGATCGCGAGACTCTTATAGCAACTGTGCCGCTGATTCTCGGGACGATAACGGCGATTCGTCGATCAAAGTGACGGCAACATCCAACAATACAGGCGCCAGAAATGATCATTGCAATGTACCGGCGCCGCAAGATCTTGAACAAGACTGGGTTGTGGAAGTTCTCTGGCGTGTTCGAGTTCACACCATTCCGGGATCAAGACCTACCCCGCGGTCTCTATGCTACCGTCCTGTACGACAGGAAGCTCAAAACACCACAACCTAATAAGTATATCTCCCGTACTCTGTCCGTCCTGTCGCTTCCCCCTGGCCTTTCTTGAACCTCATTACGGCCCTCATCGTCTTCGGAAGACTACACTCAGAGCAGTGAGCAAATTTCCAATTCCTCCGTGGTACGATGCTCAAATACCTGCATTACACTATATAGATGTCTCCTGGTCATCCTACTGGCGCCGAGGATTCCTTTCTCAATAATTCAATTTCCACCGGTGAGCACGGTTCAGCCTACACCAAATTGCTGAGTATTGTGCTAGCCTGAGTTCGGTATGGCCGTAATCGTATAATATTCCACGGTTCAATGTACGTGCGACCATTGACGCATTATGTCCATGTTTGATACCTTTCAGATGTAAGTTTCATGCGTCGCTGTTCCTGACGTCCTGTTACGTATCAAAGGTGTCAAGTGTTTACTTTCAAGCCTCCAACTCCACTTCCGCAGTCGTTTATATATGTCTCGAACCACAATTGCATCCCGTGAATTGACATATTGACTGAGCATCGAACTCCAGACAACTTCTTCCTCGATTTACGTCCTATTATTTATTGCCTGTGGTACGCAATAATTGGGTGTCCATCACTTACGCAGGAGCGAAGCGAAGGCACATCTTGCTTGCCTCCACGAAATAACAGTACCATAATATGACCGCATAAGAAATGATTTTCGACTGGTTGAGATTGTGCTTCGGAATGTGATCAATTTAGGGTTCTGACAGGGGCCGATGTGCCCAGATACTGAAGCGTTTTTTATCTCAAAGTAGACGTAATACGAAGGCTGAGGTCCTCTTTGATCCTATCCCACCATTTCATCCACTTCTTTTCCAGGTGATCAAACGTGATAGGAGGCTTGCACCCCTTCAAATAATTCTCTAGACGGGCAATCATGTTAGATGTGAGCGGAGAAGGAGTGAATGTCTGGATGGGTTGAATGATCAAGACCAAATACATATAAATCAGAAAGAGCCACCTTGAGCCATTGCACAACATTGTGAAGGTCTTCCAGGTCCCCTAAAAAATGACTCCGGTCACTGAGAGCTGGCCACAGTTCGGACACCTTTTCCAGAAGATCGGATGATGGAGGGCAAGATCTCAAAAAGAATCCCCATCCTTTGGTTTCCCACCTAAGGTTCATGAGTAGGCGGAAGATGTGTAATATGGGATGGACGAAACTCACGGCCAGTATGATTTGCACTCGATCATCACTCCCAACGCACTCAAAGCAGCCTTTGCAAGTTCCAACAATAAAGAATTGCAATCTAATCTTCCCAAAAATGTTTCGTCAAAATACAGAGTTAGAAGCTGCCGGAACCGCAGTATGTTGTCCTGTAGGAGCCGGCGTAGAAGCTCCGGATCTTCGCCTAGGATTCCACGCAGAGGACAGATTGCTGCCCTCAGTTCATCCCATGAGATGCCCATGATAAGATGAATCCTGACTAAAAGGGAATGCACGCCGAATCTGTTGTGGGGATAGACCTTGTAAATATAGAGAATTCTGATGAGTTGAGGAGACATCTGTGACATGATACTGTCCCAGTTGCGGTATATATGGACGTTCGGCAGTTCGGTCTGAATCCAAGCTTCTTCGCACCGGCCCATAAATTTATAGTCCTCCCAACAGTGGATTAACTCTTCGGGCAGAGGGTCAAATTTCTGGGCCCACATTAGTTTGGCCACAATCACCGCAACGGAACATACTTTTAAAAAATGAAGAAGATAGGTGGAGGATTTTGATGACCGCGGAAAACCAAACAAGAAATCTGGGTTTAAGGACTGGACAAGCGATAAAAGTCCGCCGGAAGGCACAGCAGAGGTTATATACTTGAAGGCAACCTTAGTCCTTGCAAACATCCTGCACACACCCTTGATTACATCTTCGCGTCTGAAATGTTAACACTTACCACGCGTCTAGGCCCATTATCCGCGGCGTTGGGAAAGGGTCACAGGAAAATGCCCTTGAGGATGCGATAGGACAAATAGGTGCGACACTGCGAACTGCCAACCCAGAATGGCCCAGATCTCGAAGGATTATCCAGAAAATCCAAGAAAGAGGCATGATGAACAAACACAGGACCAATCTCTATATCCGCATCTGGCATACGGATGACAGAATGCCCATCGGGTATATGGATGATGGAATGCAGGCTTCGCAGAATCAAGTCAAGATCGCCCGTTTTAAGTTCGAGGAGTTTTTCGATTGCAGAAGCACTCAAGAGCAATCGTCCCTGGAGGACACAAAGGATTCCAAGAAGTTGAGGCCGGAAATCCACGGGAACGCCGTGTAAGATTTGGCGGTATAGCTCGTCGAGAGGGTCAAATGGCGACCCGGAAACGGTGTTCTTGATGCCTAAGATGATGTCGAGACGGTCCACCGGTCGGAATCGTTTGTCATCGATGAACTTTATAACGGTAGACGCGTAGATGAAGTATCCCGATGATGTCTGAACGAGATCCTCGACCATTTCTGACGTAGGCCACGGAAATGGAACTCCGACCATGGTCCGATGTTCTTGGTGAATCCGTTCGAATTCTACAAGCAGATATTTGCGCACATCATCGAAAGACCGGTTGATGTTCAATGCTCGATGAAATAAGTTTAAGCCCGCGTCAGCGAAGGTCTCGCGAAGGTGAGATTCTGGTCGGCTGGCAATGAAGAAAAGGATGGGAAGTTGTTCTTTGGAAATCACGTCGCCAATTGACCGCAAGACCTCCTGCTGAATCTCTTCCCCATCACATTCGTCCAGGCCATCAATAACAATGGAAACTGGCCGGGAGAGGGAGGTGTTGCGACAAGGTTTGATGATCAACTCTTGAAGCTGGTTGGAAAGTGACCGATCAACAATGGCTGGGTCATTCTCGACTGCCTGAGATATGAGGCCTTTTAATTCAGGAAGGAGCGCAAGTTGGTATGCGATGGTGGGGAATAGCCTCTTTGCATTGGCACGAGACGCGTGGCCGCGTCTGAAAAAGAAGCTACCTCCAAGGCGGCCTTCTTCTTTCAGCTTTTGGCAAAACGACTGCGCTACAGCGGACTTCCCTGAGCCAGCGGGGCCGTGCAGCCAAAGGATACCGCCACCCGGTCGATCTTTGTCCTTCCAAGACGCAGATTCATAGCCGTCGTTATGGGAACCGCGGGATGTCCAGTTTGTGGGCGGTTCAATCCCGAGTGCCCAATTCCACAGAACGTCGAGTAACTGTCTCCGTGTCTCTGGATGACAGCGTGTTTGCGGAAATCTTTCTGCCGAGTCATAGAGGGCGTCGCCGGTAATGACGCGATACAGAATATGTAGGCCTTCAGCGCATTCATTTTTCTACCCAAGAATTGATGGTACATGACTCACCCGTTTCCCCGTGTCGTTGGATGTGATTCACATTTCCTCCAATGAATGTCCCGCCGCTGATGCTTGTCGCCTGTGCATTTTCAGGAGTATTCCACGGAAAGGTCGAATTTGCGTCAGCTATTGGGAGGGCTCCGGAGTTTTGCTCAGGAGGGCATTGGGAAGGCTGATTCGCACCCGTCTCGAAAGCAGCGGAATATTCATTCCCCACCGGAAGATGCAAGCGGAATCCATCGGCGGCCCAGTCAAGGGGAGTATCGGGTGCTGGGAGTTGCGCATTCGGAGGTGAAAAAAAAATCCGACGTGAGGGCAACAAGACGGGGCGTGCGATGGAAAGTTCACGGCCTGGCGTTTCTTCAAAATCTGGGCCCGGACGGACGGCCCTGGGATTGATAGCACTGGGTTGCTGCCAGGAAAGATCTTCGCCACCGTTGTCGTTGCCGTGTCCATCGCCCGTTGACTGCTGGTAATGCTTGAGTGGATGAACCTCGTCATGTAAATGATTGAAGAAGGATGACGACGATTCATTGACATCGGCACTGGAGCCCTGGATATCCACCCTACGTTCCTGAGATATAATCTCCCGGTGGTGGGAAACATCTGCCGCGCATTGAAGATAACTTACACCGTAAGAGGCATTCACGCACTGTAAGGAAGCATCCTTGCGCCTCCGGTTCTAACACTTCCCTCCGCACCTGCACGATGGCGGCCTCCGTCTTCACCCAAACCAAATTCCAGTCCTGTCAGCACTTCGTCGAGCGTTCCTGGCAGCTGGGTACTTTGGAGATTGATATCCCGCCCGATTTCCATGAAATTTCCGCCGTTGATCTGTACATGTGAGGTCAAGCTGAAGATCGGCATGGAGGAGAGGAGGGTGGGAGGTAATGGCAAAAGTGCACGTGTATGCAGTGCGTCTGTGTTGCTACTGAGGGTGCTTCTTAAAGTGCCACGACAGTTGTCCGATGTCAACGCTGCTTTGGTAATATCTTACGCGAACTTGATTAATTAACAAGGGGCTGGTCGGCCGCTTCGCGGCCTCCCATCCTCTTTTGTGAGGTTATTTCCCGTCTGTTTGCAAATGGTCATGATTTCATGTGGGACTGACTTCAGTTGAGTGGAATTGAACTGATAAGTGCTCGGGGGAATCGCAGAGCGGTCTTTTTTCAAGGTTGCAGTCAAGTTCAGAATTTTATTGCCAGCCTATCCCTCAAAGCGAGGGCAGAATTGATGAGGTTGCAAGAAAATTCAAGTCATTGGTGCCTGGCGCTTAAATTAGCGCCTCAGAAACTATAACAGTGAGCAAAAAACAGAATTTGGCATTGTGTACACTTTTATAGGCGCGCGCGCATCAAGTTGATCATGGGGCCAAAAGCCCCCAGAAAGTGCCGTTTATTGAGCGCTTCCAAAGGTCTGGACCCAGCGCTTCCAAAGCCTCAGGCCTGATCTCCCAAAAGCGGAGTTTAAAAGGCCACCGCTACCTGGGGGAATGATACATCATCTACTCTCAGGAGAGCAACACCATGATACATCTAGAGCTCTCGCGAGAGATGCGTACATAATGTATCACACGAGAGTACTGACCATTTAGGTAGGCTTACCACGCGGTACCATCAATGTTGGAGGCAAGGCTGAGCTCGTCGTCGTCAACGGCGTCCAGGATGTCTGCCATTGTTTGGCAAAATCCTCAGGGGTGGGCTGACATAATAGCCCAGATTAGCAATTCTCTCGTTTTGCATCCACAAATCGATCGCGCGACGCTGGTCGCATTTCGGGACCAATCGCTCTACAAAATTGGGCAGGTGCATTGCGTGTGACTACGACACATGTACAAATGGCGCAATATGGGTCAGCGAATAATATATAATATTCAAAAATTCCACGAAACCCAGTACCTGCTCCCTTCCCCGTCCTGGGCACTGCAGCCCCGACACGCAATCGCACACACAGCCCTCATCTTGGCCTCGCGATGTGCGTGCCCACTGCCCCCTGGGCATGCTGAATGCGGGGGTCGCCGTTCACCCAGCCTGACCATCCTCGCCGCACGCTGCCCACGCACTTGCGGTACACATCGCGCTGGATGTGCCCTACACGGACCATCGGTCCACCCTCTGGCGTTGGATCATGTTCCCCGG
Source organism: Mycena olivaceomarginata (assembly GCA_029378375.1). NCBI lineage: Eukaryota > Fungi > Basidiomycota > Agaricomycetes > Agaricales > Mycenaceae > Mycena > Mycena olivaceomarginata. Next base: position 69,989 of record JARKIC010001750.1, on the reverse strand, counting down.
CCCTGCATTGCCGCCGCGCGACCCGCTTTCCCGCATCCACATCAAGCTGCGGTCCGCTGCTGAACGCGTTCGGCGTGCACATCGTCGCGGTCATGCTTGAGCAAATGGCTTCCTCCGCCCGACATGCGCCGATCCCCCGAGAACGCAGGCGTGAGAAAGCTCCGATCGTTGGGGCATTCGGCGTGTCGAGAACCAGACCCAACGTACACACGCTGCGTACCAACCGCGCGCGCAGAGGCCGACCGAATGTCGCCTGACGCGTTTGGGCTTGAGGGAGGGCAGGAAAGAGAGAAGCGCAGATGCAGCTACGGGTTTGGGAGGCGTATCAGGGCGCGCGTCGGCGCAGTAGCAGCGCGCTGTCGGTGCATGTAGCGGACGCAATGCCGTGCATCTGAGATGTAGGTCAGCACAGTTTTCCATTCAAAAGCACGCTCGACCCGTTGTGGGTTAGCAGTGGAGGGCGCCAACAGAGCAATAGAAAAAGGGCTGCGAATGATGTAAGGAGCGGAAAAAAACTCACCCTTTCCCATGGTTACTTTCCGTGCGACACTGACTGGATATTGTCCCGCGACTGGGAACCTTCGCGAGCACTCGGCCATCCACAGCTGACGCCGAACGTTGGTGACTTTAGTGGGCTTCAGGAAGCGTTGAGTGCATCATGGCTATCAGCTACTGGTAGAGGAACGTCGACAGCGACCGTTGAGCTTGCGGACAGAATTGAGTGCGAGGGAGAGAAGTCGACAAAGAGTGCTACGTGGCAGAAGTTTGACAGCGGCATTCTCCGTAAGGGTGATTCGGGTCACTCGGGTCACATTCCGAGGTGTATGATCTCAACAGCTTTTGCTTTTGTTTCGTGTTCTGCCTCATCCGACAAACATTCCGAAGCGGGCAATTGTCTTGATTTCGCGACCCAATTCTTTCTATCAGAAGTTGGAATTGCAACTATAGAATTGGCTGAGGAAACTGAAAACCGCCGAATTTCACCTCATCCTGTTCACCATTTTTCTAAAACGTGGTCAGTTTTGAAGAGAACGAGGCGAACCAAATTGTCCTATGGAAGATTAGAATCTGGGATGAAAGAATACCTGAGAATTCTAAAAACCCTCAGATTTCTCAACCATTCCTTCACCGTTTCTGCCTATCCCAGTCAAATTCGAGGAGGAGACGACGAACCGAACAAAAAGTGATAGAAAGGTCTGCAATTATCAAGTAAGGAGAGACTCGACCATAGAAAGATCGCAAACCGTGCAATTTGGTGAAAATAGACACAAAATGGGTTGAAAGAAAGCCAGAAAATTCACAGTAGATACTTACATAACCAATGCACACCATATCCAAAATCCAGATCAAACGAGCAAGTATTGCGAGCAAGATAAAATGGTGAAGGCATCAATAGCCATCAGCATTACCCAAAGTAGTAACTCTCAACTGTTCTCAATAACTCGCTCGACAAGTCTATGCACCTACCATCGGACAACACGGGAAATCTAGTAAATTTCAAAGATGGATCATGCCGCACCCTTTCAACGTCGGAATGAAGAGAAACAACTTGGAATTGCGTAACAATAGCTGGAAGACCGGATTTTCGGGTAAACACAGGTCAACTTATTCTGAGATTCAACGATTATGTCAAACATGTATATTTTGGAATGTAAGTTACATGGACTCGCTACATAAGGACTACATCTTGAATATGCATACACGGAGATTGCAAGCGTAATAAAAGGGAGGAGCGGGGGAAACCAGCAACAAGATGAAACCGAGAAGCATGAGGTGCTTGGGACGGGAACAGCACACGACGGGGTGCGCGGGGCCTCGCGGCCGCAACAGCGAGAGGCGCACAAGTCGCAATAAACACTCGTTGCAGCCATCATCAGCTGAAGCAGCGGGAAGGGTGCGGCAAAGTGGCGGGCAGGAGCGCCGTGAAGCTGCGTGGTGGCCAGGCGAATGTCACCGAAAACATGGTAAACGAGCGGGGATGACATCAAGGTACCTGTGCCCAGAGAGCGGGATTCCAAGACGGTGCATGGGAGCGATCGAGGGCGGCGGAATGCGGCGGGATCGGACGAGGGTCGGGCGGGTAGTGAGGCGCACCGGGGGTAGCGGCAGCAAATACGGCCGGAGGGGATGAGCATGGACGCATATGAGTCGCTCCGGACCTGCGACGGCCCGTGGTGAGCGCTGGGAGGGGTGCAAAGCGGGGGCATCCCCGGCCGACTACAGCACATTGGGCGGGCGATATGCCACAGAAACGGCCAAAGATGGCGGGCATGGGCTTGTTTAAGTGGGTAATGTCCTCTGATGAGCCGCGATTGGTGCTGAATGGCGGAAAGGAGCAGCGGGAAGCCACGGCGGGAAGGGCGGGGCAAAGCAGCGCACCGAGCGGGCTACAGGCACCCAAAAGACGCAGAAGAGACACCAGATTCATCCCAAATGGCAGCGTCAGGTCACAGAAGACAATAGAAGCCGCCGAACGGCGCCGGGAAGCGGCGGGAACGCGCAGCTAGTGCGAAAGTATAAGGGCCCACAACGACCCAGATAACGGGCAAGAGGGACAGATATTCGAGCCAGAGGGTCGCAGACACGTATACTCCAGCCCTACAAGCCTACATAGGCTGCCGGGGCAGCGGAAGGCCGAGCGGAGGAAGAGGAAGCGGGTGGGAGCGGGTGATGCCAGCAAAGAGCGTCCGGAAATAACAGGAACAAACACACCGCCAAAATTGCCCCTATCGCGACCCCAGTTACATTGTCTGCACACATTTTCTCGCTTAGCGGATACGACACTGAGGCTCAAGACATGCTACTCAAGGTACCCTATGTCCAACTAAGCCGAAAACCAGCGGGCGGAAAATGCCATTTTAGGAAGGGCGGGCCCCCACACCGCCACGCGCCAGCAGGCAGCGGGGAGCAGCGAGCGGGCACGCGGGAGCAGGAAACTGCCCCAAACGGAAGGTCTCTGGTTTGATGCATCATGGCGCATTTGTGGCGAGAGGTCTAGATACATCACGGCTGATCTCTCAGCGAGAAGACCGTGATGAATCGAACTGCCATATAGGCCTGAAAAGGCTTCAGACAGACATGGATAATTTTATAAAGAGGGAGACCATTCTTTAAGATTTTGCTCGTTTGGCTGTGCTGTATCCCCATGCGACCTTTATCCTTTTGTTTTCCCTCTGCTTTTGCTCTTTGATTAACCCTTCTGTCCATGATTCTCTCTGCTTTTCAACACCGCCTGTTCATTTGCTGTCAACCAGCTGATCTACGTGCAGTTTTTTCTTGACAGGATGCAGCAGATCGCAGTTGCTGCTGCCCACGGCACGGCATGATTCTAATCATAGGGCCGAGAGGCCACGGATTGGGCAATTTCTTCACAGTGGTGTAACAGTAAGATTGACCGGGTACTAGCTACGTACATCAACTGTTTATATACTCCGGGAACGATCGGAATGGTGACAGGACAGAAAGGGGAGAGTTGAAATAAAGGGGTGTGGTGTCTTGGCGACGAGTCCGCCAGTCAGAATAAAGAGTGGATCCAATATGAGTGGAAGTGCGGCATGCAGATACGGCAAGGAATGTGATAAAATATATTTGTTACAAAGGCATCGAGATCAAGACAGGTAACATTGAGCAGTGCACTATGCAAGCGGCTTTTTTGTCCATGAAGTTGAACTTCTTGTTCTGTCACAGACAATGCCTCCGTCCACTGCTCGGTAAGATGAACAGGGAGTGAAGGGTGTGGTATGAACATCATGAAGATGAATGAAGAAAAGGCTGGAGACTACAGTCGAGATTGTACCCTACTTATACTACTTGGAACAAACTGTGAGAATGACTATGCTTTCGTTGTGTTGTACAAAAGCTTTGCTCAGTCTAGGTAACCGTTTCCAGCTACGATGTTGAGCATTGTCCTCCTGTCATATCATGGCATCCGTCATCAATGTTGTCCTGTCAATCCTTGACATGACAGTGTCTCTGACAGTTCTCTGATCACCAGGTGTTCCACTTCTATTGTTCCATCATAAATATCCATCCAAGTACCCAGGATCAATCAACATCTTTGATATCTGCCACAACACTGATCTCGTGGTCCATCTGTCAAGTGGCAGGTGATCTTGTTGTCACAGGTTCATGATATTCTCCATGCTCCATGGGTGCTTGTGATTGCGCACTTAGATAAGGTGTTGGAGCAATAAGATTTGCATCAAATCATGACATGTTCTGTGCATCAATTGTGGTAGGGATTTCAGAGATGGGATAGATGGATGAATTCCATAAGGTACTCTATGTGCTGAACTGTAGCCTCCCGAGTCACACAGAAGGTCTCGATGCGCATGAGCAAGGAGATCTCCAGATCCACCCACAATGTGTCCGACTTTTGAAGGCCAGACTTCATGTCATGCTCATCAGATGAGAGATAGCCATCAAAATGTGGACATGAGAATCAGATTGTGAAAGAACGGGCAGAAAAATGGCTGGTTTCGATGCCTAATTGAACCAGAATTGAACCAACCCCATGAATCAAAACCCAAGCCTCATGTTGATGCTCTGCAGTCTCTGGTTGGAGAATGCCTCCATGATATTTTAATGCCTTGCTCAAGAAGCCTTCGGGTTTGACACACAGTTGTGAGATCAACTGTCATTTACAGCAACATATCTTGCCTGGAGTCCAGACAAACCAGGAAAATGGAATAGATAGAAGGAAAATAGCCTAAATGCAGCACATGGGGTTCCAACAGGTATAACTTTGCCCACAGCACTGATTTAAGATACCTCTGCCATGAATTGGTATGTGGTGTCTTTATCCCTGCAACCTTTCAATCAGTTAATTTAATTTTTTTCATACTTGACTTTAGGCTGTGAAAAAGGAACAAGTGACAGAAGTGGTATATATTTAGTATAATTTGGGGTAGTGTGTTTTTTTATTCTACCTACAAGGTTGTATGTTCTTTTCTTATGGCAAGAGCTCGTGAAGTTTTTTTCACGGGATGACAATAGAGGGTGTGAACTTTTCAACCAGCTTTGTTGAGGCGGTGAGTATTTTTGGGGAAATATCACAGCTGGTGCATAAAAATGTAAAGGTGTGCACCAAATAATGATGCCCCAGTATTACAGCCATACTTTCACGTTGTGTCATGCAGCCAAAATTTCACAGCCCTGACATCCCACTGGACACTGAAGCCTTGCAAGGGCGGCGCGATACCTCCCGAAGTTGTGACAGATGCAACAACTCCTATTCCACCTTTCCTCCGTGCAAAATTTCATCTGTGAGCTGCAACTTTTTGTTGTTTATGGTGCTCATGTAATGCCCGCTTTGTTAGTGAGACTCAGCAGCGGAGCAGGCACGCAAGCGAGGCCATAGGAGTGAGGCAAAGAAGAGAACGTGACAGCCACGCAAACACGTGCGAAGGCATGTGATGAGCGAAGGATGCATAGTGTTGCTGGGGGGTTGTCAAGCGTGCTGAATAGATTGGATTGCAATTTTTTGTTGACACCGAGTCACTTTTAGGCTACCCTGGTCCAACCCCCTAGAGCCTAATTTTTCAAGGGACTTAATTGGCCCTAGGGGGGGTGTTTTTGGCAGTGTGGACCATGCCTGTGGTCTGGCCCACTGTTTTCAGCAAAATTGGTCTGGGCTGTCCCAGACTGATTCTATGGGCCTGAAAAATTTCCAGGGAAAGCCCATAGGCCCATTTTATGACCAGGACTTTGATCTTAACCATATTTTTAGACACGAACCACCAATTTCCTTTTCGGTCACTATGCCTTTTTCCCAAAAGAGAATTACAGTGTTTTCCCCTTTTTTGTCTTGTGTTTATTTTTGGCCTTTTGAGTATCCGCTGGTTGATCAGGTATATCCTACAGTTCTGGCCAAATAAAATTCCAGCTGAGAGGCCTAGCCAAAAGACATGCTGGGCTGTATTCTAAGCACTGGGCAAAGACCGTTCCTGGCTCAGAAAAATATTATTTCTGTGCTATGGGCTAGCCCATGTTGATAAAATACCATGGGCTAGCCCATGTACATTATAAAATTGAGGGGGATAGCCCAGCTTGAAAATAAAACATGGTGGGCTAGCCCATGTACATTATGAAAGTGAGTGGGCTAGCCCACATGCAAAAAGAAAACCCTGTGGGCCAGCCCACACGCATCGCGATCCTGTGTGGGCTAGCCCATGTCTGTCTGGAATATACCATGGGCTGGACTATGTATGATGATGGGTGGGCTGGCCCACATTGTAAGCAAAGGGCTATGGGACGGCCTATGGGATTATGAACCTAGTGGGCCAGCCCAATGTAAAAAATCTTGAACATGGAAGTAAGCGTGGAGGTAATGAAACACAGTCAGAACTGGTGTTTCAATCCTTAAAGCTGACACCGGAAAAACCAACCAGAAAGCTGGGTGGTAAGCCAACTGAAAAACCCAACTGGAAAAGTGAACCAAAAAGCTGGATGGAAAGCTGACTGGAAAACCCAACTGCAAAACCGAACCAGAAAGCTGGGTGGAAAGTTGACCAAAAACCCAACCAGAAAAGCCAGCCAGAAAGCTGGGAGGAATGCCGACCAAAAAACCTACTGCAAAAGCCAACCAGAAAGCAGGGTGGGAAGCCAACTGGAAAGCTGGGTGGAAAGCCAGCTGGAAAGCTGGCAGGGAACAAAGCCAATGGGCAAATCGATGGGCTGCCAAAGAAAAAGGGGCCCCAATATGGATAGATTATGCTCAGGATAAAAGCCCTGGGCAAGGGCTTTCAGAATCATCCAGAAACACGCAAAACAGCCCAGAAATGGGCCCAAAAATGCTGTTTTTGGGCTGGGCTGGTGCCAGGGGTCCTGGTCACAAAATGGGCCCATGGGCCGCCCCTAGAAATTGAAAATATGAGCGAACCTCGAACCGAACTTCGCGTTCAGGTTCAGAGATTCCCTGAACCTGAACCTGAACCTGGTGTTCGGTTCGGTCCAGTTCAGGTTCGAACCGGAAATCCGAACTGGACTTGAGCATCACTATACATATGCCCACCGCGACATGGCACCGTCCATGGCGTCGCGTGCACTTACGGTCCCCACTCGTCAGAACTTTCCTCCAGCCCTTTCCCAATCTCCTCTACGCGCCACCGCTCGACCTCCGAGACCTCTGCTGCCCACAACGCCGCTACTGCCTCCCTCTCCGCCTCTCCCTCTCCCTCAGCTTTCTCGCGTATCCGTTCCAAGAAGGCCGCCTGTGCGATGGCCAGTGGTGTCCCTGCCCTTGCGACATATAGGTGTAGCCTTCGAGAGCTGAATGTACCGTCCATAGCAATGCCATCCACCATTTCCAGTTTGTAGGAATTGAGGATGCGTGTCTTGACGCGATGTGGCTCGGACCACCGGATGGTAAGCTTTCGATCGTTACTCATTGTGTGCGTCAGGTCGCTTCGATGCACCTGCACGAGCTGGCCCTGGGTGAACGTGACAATGCCAGCGCGCGATGCCAGCACCTTGCGATTGAAGGCAGCCTTGCTGCCCATCGCGTACACAATGCGGTTCGAGTACCCATCGAGGCGCTGCTGCCGCTGCTCGACGTACGCCATGTGTATCGCCGCCTCGTCAACTAGTAGTGCTGTCGCCGCCATTGCGATTGGCGTTGCTGGCGTGTTGACGACTTTACCGAACATCAGCTCCCGCGGGGAGTACTTCACCGAAGGCAGCAGCCTCGCGTTCATAATGTGTACTGTATAATTTCGTTCAATTCGGCGGTCACGCATCACGCACTCTCTGTGCCGCGACGAATTTTGGTCTTGGTCACGGGTCACGGCGCCTACTGCCGAATGCAAAATCCGTGACATCCGGGCCAAATCCCTCTGGAAGGTGCGAAAAAGGCACAATTTTCGAAAATTTCCTTTGCGAATGCCGAAATTTTGTCGGTGTCACGCCAAATTTCGTTGGTTGCCGAAGTGCCGAATCGGTTTTTTTGGTCACTGGTCACAACCCCTGCCGAATTGAACGAAATTCTACAGTATCGCCTCCTAGAAATGCTCTGGCCAATTGCCGGGCAGGGTGTCCTTCGTCACCGATCGCCATCCATCTTTGCCCACATCTGGCGCGCATAGCCGTGCAAGGATGTAAATCAAAATCCTGTTCGCCCCCTCCACGAGCCCGTTGATCCATGGTGAGTACGCCGCTACCAAATTGACTGTGATACCTCGCGCGTCGCAAAACTGTTGAACGTGCTTGTTTTTGAAGTGCCGGCCCTGGTCTGATTGGAAGGTTTCCATTGGCAAGTAATTGTCGCAGATGTCGCCGAGCGCCTCCTCCGTCGTCTCCGCGGACCCAGCGCTGACGTACTTGTAGCCCCAAACGAACTGGATGAAGGTGTCGAGGTACAGGCCGACATTTTTGAAGCCTCCAATGCCCTCCGGCAATGAGAGGTAATCGCCCGCTACTAGCTCGAACGGATGGCGCCGCAAGTACCGGCTCCATTAGCGAGTGCAGGTTAGCCGGCCCGAAGCCCTTGCACTTCGCACAGTCGGTGATTGCACCGACAATTGACTCGTCCAGCCGTGGACTGTGGAACTTGTCCATCAACGCGAGCTTCACCGCCTCTCGGTGGAAGTGCCCCCCGCTCGCATGTGCCTCCGCCACCTTTATCCGCGGCTCCTCGCGCGTAATACACTCCCGCTGTGCCCGCGCCCTCGTTGGCACCCCGCCCCCCAACCGTCACAACTTCCCCTCGTCAATGAAATATTGTGTCGCGCGATGCCTTGCCCGCTTCCGCAACGGCATGCTTGACCCGAAGTCGAGCTCCAGAATGGCGTCGATTACGTCGAGGTACATCGGCTCCTCTTTGAAGCGCTCGCGCAAGGCTGCGGTGCCCTCCGGCACTGGCATGACGAGGTACATCTCGCCTACCTCCTGTACGACAGAGATTTCGTTCACGATCCCCGCACGCGACTCCCAGTCTGGCGAGACCGTCCACTCGCTCCCATCTCCTGCCTCCTTTCCGCCCTGCTCAGCGCATCGGCCACCACGTTCGTTGTACCTTTGATGTGCTCAGCCCCCCACTATCTTGTAGCCCGTGACACCGTCGCGCCACCGCATGTGAGTGACGTTCAACTTGTCGTTCAGCATGATGTCGCGTAATGCCTGGCAGTCGGTCTCCAGCTTGACCGGCTGCCCCCAGATTATATCGGAGAATTTGCCGAGAGAGAATTTGAGTGCCGCAAATTCTAACAAGTGCGGCTGGTAGCGTTCTTCTGCAGGCGACGTGCGCTTGGACACAAACACGATCGGGTGACGCCGAACCACCCGCCTTGCATCCTGGTAAAACCGACTGCATCCTCTGCGACAAGACGCCTGCGAAAGCGTCCTTGCTCCCATCCGTTGTCACGATGAACGGAAACTGGCCAACTGTTTCGAATCAAGGCGCCTGCAAAACTGGGTCAGAGATCATGACGCGTTTGAGGTTGATGAAGCAACGCCAATGCTCCTCTGTCCACACCGGTGACAGCTTGAAATTCTTCATCACTGTTCTGACCTATTTTTTCGCGCCTGCCGGGAGTTCTGCCAACTTGACCAGGTCGCGCAACACCTTCTCGACTTTGGCGTAATCCTTGATCAGGTCGCGAAAATACGATGTCAGCCCCAAAAACGCGTGTAAGTTGAGTGCATCCTGGGGCTGCTTCCACTGTACAATCGCTGTGAGCTTCGCCGCGTCTGGTAATTGCTGCAATACCAAGCAGCTCAATGTCTGCAGCAAGTACAACTGCCGCAGACTGCCGCTGCAGTGCCGCTGCCGCTGCCGCTGCATGCGCAAAAGCACTGCTGCGGCAAAATCCCTTTGCCCGGCCCCGGGCAAGCGCTGCACAAGGTGCGGAGGGCTGGAACTGTATGTGTGGAAATTACAGGCGCCGGTGTCGCGCTTGGATAAATAGCTTCTGCGCATCGCTCACGCCGCAGTAAATTGCCGTCGCAGCATCCTTACCAAGTAATCATAATAATGTACTCACCTACCTTACATATTTTCACACCACACCTATTTCAGCGCTGCAATTGGATTTCCATTAGACCATTGTATTCCCGGCGAAACCTTGATCTTCTATCTCCCTCACTGGTAGTTTGCAGTACAGTGATAAGGGGACACTGACCGTACATAAAATGAAGAAATTTCAGTAGGCTAGTGAGAAGTGATGAGCTTAGGCTGAAATTTTGCCGAACTCATGAACATTCATTGAAGAGGATGTACCAGATGCGGCAGTTCGACACACCTTAGATTCGACACACCTAAATCAGATCCGACACACCTCGCAAGTTCGACACACTTCCCACGGACGGCGGTGTGTCGAAGATACGCCCCGCCTATCATTGATCGCAAATCCTGCTGCTGAACAATATTGACCAAACAGCCAAATAAAGTTTGTCCCGCCTCTCTTCCTCTCTCGCCATCCACCCACCCGCAACTGTCCCCTGCCGCCGCGCCCTCCGCCCCAGAAACGCGCCGTAATGGCTTCGAAGCACACTCCGGACGACCAAAAACTGATTGATACCCTGCCGCTGGGAGTCGTGATGGCATTTCGAAGCTCGGTACGTGACGTCTCTCACGCGCCTGACGTGAATATGGCTTCTTTTGACGCGTCAATGTATCTAGATCTTTAATCCTAGCTACATCATCAACAACCCACACCGTTTCATCACCAACGACTGGATTGACGCGTCCCAACTTCGTGATTTTCTGCACCACACGTCCAATTCGACTCCCCAGCCATCCATTTCGCTTCCCGCACATGTCAAACTCGAGAACGATGCCGTTGACGCGTCACTGACGCGTCCTTTGGCCCCGGCGCGGGGTCCCAGATGCTTCCAGTGTGCTCACTGTAAAAACCCGCACTCTCAAAGAAGCAGGGCGCGAGGTTCTGGAGATTCTATCGGATTCCGAGCCGGAGACCGCCCTGCCTCTCCCCTCTTCGGGACCTAGAAGCGATGACTCAAGTAGTACGGTTAATGCTTGATTGTTGTCATTCTGATTGACTTTTTTTCGCAGATTTTCGTGAATCCTCGCCACTTCCGCCTTCTGATTTCCCCAGTGAGGCGTCGTACACGGGTAGGCTGATTCTAGATGAATACCAAATCACCACTGATCACAGAGCCCAGAATCTGACGGCTATCTATCATCGGACGAGCACGCCGGCACGGTACCTGATCTAGAGGTATCGGATACCTTGTGGGCGGATCCAGAAATATTGTCGTTTGTGCGAATCGGGGATCTCCGCGTGACGACAGCGAGCCACTGGTGGGAGACAAGTCCCGAGATACTTCGCAGTGCAGCGCCATTGTGCATCCGACCACGGGGCTCAAACGAAAGCACTGCCGTGAGTACTTTTGTGTCATTCCGGTGATTCTAAATGCTGACTTTCGCTAGCGCATGCTCATATTGTGGATGGGATGGCAGTCGTTGGCCGTGTTGTTCATCGCGGATGCTTCGCGGAACGAACGATCTATGTCCCCATTGATCCTAGTGTTCGAAAGGCGCTCATCGTTCACCACGACATTCCACACATCACCCGATGCCAGCATTGAAGAAGGCTTCTTTCGAGCTGAAGGAGGCTTATCGTCAGTGTGTTCGCATGGCTGGTACGGTCGGCGCAACTGTCTCAAAGGTTGATAACGGTAAGCGATAACATCTCTGCTGAACAGGCGAGCTTTAATCGACAGCTCCAGCACCCTCTACCCAAATTTTGCTGGGCGGAAGACCATCCGAGGCGGGTGCTGCATTGCAAGACCAACGTTTGAAGCAGAAGATTGTACGTGGTGTTAAACGGAGGAGTATCCAGCGGGTCTCGGCATTGAAGGCCCGTGGTTCAATTGTTTTATCTCTCTCCCAGATGCTAACTCGAGCCGTAATCCAGGGGCGTTCAAGCTGTTTTGGGACGAAATGAAAAAGCCTGTCAATGAGAAATACATTCATCGGCTCGTAACGATGCCAGACGGTGAGCAGCTTTGCTTTAACAAATGCTTCATTGGTTCAATTCTTTCTAGGCGGCGTCATGATCCTTACGTGCTTGGCCGCCCTCATGAAGCTCCTAGATGACACGGGTGTCACTAGCTTCGAAACGGACACCACTTTCCGCCGCATGTGGGCGATATCAACGAGTGGGAGGTGGTTCTTTTTCTGAAGGCTCTCCAGCGCGGTGAGTCAACCCATCTTCGTGTTTCTCAGCGACATTGAACTTCTGTCCTCGAATTTCAGCCGTTACAATCGCTCGAGGCTATGTGAACGGGGCCAGTGCTGCTTTCTTTGAGCGCCTCTTTGATGAATTCCAAGCCGTCAAACTTGAAATCACCAAGAAGCCCGTAGCATTCAAGCGTTTTGTTGAAGGGGGTAATATTATAGCCATGAACTCTGATATGGAAGCAGCACAAGTCCTTGGCGCTGCCCGATCCTTCTTCAAAACGAACGATGCTGAATATAGTGGGCTTCCCGAAAATACTCCGGGTGAGGAGGTCGCTCCGGAGATGATCAAACTTTGTACCACGCACGCTAAGCGGTGAGCGTATCCATTTATCCCGCGTTAATCCTCATATACTACTCAACATGTCGTCGTTTTCCGCGTTGCGGGAGCGAAGCGGCGGCATATCTTGTCAAATTGAGCTGTGTCTAGCCACCTCGACACGAGGCGTCTAGCCAACCATCAGTATCTCAGCACAGCCTTCAGCTAGGGTCTGGCGAGACGTCTCAAAATGACGTCGCCTACCCGTCGGCTGAATGCAGTGATCTTTGCTCGAATTCATCTGGATAAAATGTGGGGTAGTAGTTCTGATTCCCGACAATTTAGAGGGTAACAAGACAGATTGAGCGAGCATCCAATCGAAACTTTTTTTTGTAATGGTACGTATTTTTGATGGCTGGCTCTGCAACCTCATTACGGGCTCAATTCTTCCCAAAACCTTGAACCACCTTGCAATCGCCATCTAGCCACTCTGAGGATCATATATGCCAATTCCGAAGCTTACCGGGCAAGATTCAAAGAAATGGGAGTGCCATCAATTTCTTTTTGCAAAGGTGAGAGATCGATAGTACTTAGTAGTCTGCAGCAGCTAGCACAGGCTATACATGTTACGTGTTCGAGGAGCCAGGGATGACCGAGCCCAGCGAGTCGGGTTCTAGATGATGGTGGTCAAGAAGCAAGAAGCCCTGGCCCGATACTTTGCACGATGCCCAACTCATGACCTTTGGTCAAAAATTCTCCAAATATAGCCAGTCAGCGAAGTCAAGGTCACGCCGTGCGGCGTCAAGACGGCGATTATGTGGCGCCTCGTGGCTTCCCTTGGTCCTCCATGCCTGTAACCATCTTTCTCACCGACCATCGCACAACATCTAAGGAACTCGACCCCGTCAATCTTTCTCAGATCCTGGAGAGAGCGTGTCCTGACCAATGTAGGCAAGCGGGTGAGATTCTGCAGTATAGCATTGGCGGAAGGACTAGAAAACGAGGCACCCAATTCAAAATCATTCCGCACGGGTGTGGTTTTGTTAATACCGTGCTTTCTGCTTATACCGGCAGCCATGCGCTGGTTCTCCGCCCCGACGATATCTGGCTGGCGGTCATCTCCCAGTTCAGCTTGTATGCCAACGCGAATCCGGAGCTCCTGGGCGACCAGACAGATTTCGTTTTGCACGAACCTGGCAAGCCACAGCCTCTCCTTATCGTTGACCCCGGCTCGCCGTCGCTTTCAACGCAGATGGGGGAATGGATGCAGCGGAGCGAGGTGGATCGCGAATGGATCTTGCCCAATTTTTCCACTTCGACGCCAAACGACATTGCTGTCTTGTCGGTGCTCCGAATTGCACCACCCGTCGAGAAAGTGTTGCTTCCCCCAACGAAGACCCTTTCTCGCGGGATACCGCGTGTCACTCTTGATGGCCTACGGACGGATTGGGAACTACTGTTACGTAAACTCGAGAAATTGAAGGAATATGGTATCCCCGCCATCGCGTGGTATCATCTCTTGTACCCAGTCGTCTCCCAGATCGCCAAGTCCTTCTACGACGAGAATAATCCAGATCGCGAATTTTGGAAAAGGGTCGTGCATGTGGAGGGTTTCGGAGGCAGGAGTCCGAATCTATCAGGTTGGATTACGGCGTTCTCCCTCTTTTCTTGCGAGGGTGAATGGCGTATCCCGCAACTTCGCACGGTCAGTCTGTTTTTCAGTTCGTCGTACCCATTCGGCCGGCTAACTCATATACAGACGCAGGTTGGAACGAAGGATCCAGCCACCCTACCTGCCCATCGTTTCTGGTCCATATACGCACCGTCACTCCAAGAAACAAGTTTCAACATGACCATATATGGGATAAAATATCCTGTTCTGAATATCCTCAACCTTCCGACGAGTTATGCGGAAGTCAACGTCACTGTGAACGACGGGGGGATTGAAGCTCCGCGTGTGATCGTCGCGGGGTTGACGGGAGTGGGATTTTCATCGAGCGGCGACAACTCGCTCTCTCCAACCGGAAAGAATGACACCGTGCGGCCGGTTGTGGCATGGTGGATGTTTTCAATGCTTGATCAGGCCCAACCAACCCCCGAGCACGAGGGTAACACCGTAATTCCCCTTCTTGAAGACTCTGTTGATGGCCTGTCTCCAGCTCTGGATGGGAACCCTGTTCCTCCTTCCTTCGATCTCGCTGGGTCAGCCTAGCGTTCTTCTGTGGATGATACCAAAACGGCTCGCTCCAGTTGGCTAGGGTCACAAGTGCTGTTGCGTCCAAAAAAACTATTTCTTGGAGATACCATGGCACTCGCCACACCTTGTATTGCTCGTATAAGTACAAAAAGATTGAAATTAGCTCGTGTCTCGAATGTTACATATGATTTTATTCGCAGTACACTATTCAAAAAACTTGATCGAACCACCTGAGCAATGAAAGGAAACAGATCGGCTCTTGATGCCGAGGTTTGTTTGCGTGTGTTTGGAATTGTCATTTGAGCGCACCTGGGCTCGGAAAAGAAATCTGAGGAGACATTTCGAACCCAAATTTGCCTGGCTATCTCCCCAGGCAGACACCATCAAATACAGATTCAATTATTCAAGGTTCTGATTCTATGGCATGTTTCTAAATTCATGTAGGCCGTCTGTCACAAAATACCACGTTGTTTGAACATACCTGGACCTTGCTAGACCGCATTTATCTCGAACGTGCCCAAAATCCTATATCATCCAATATGAAATATTTCCACAGGTTTCTCTCCATCACTACTATTTCTGACTGCCAACCTGGCCGGACTAGGAACCTGGCCACTTGCTCATTTCAGGGGTAGATACTTAGTCCTATGTCATTTTTGTGGTTGGGGGGTGGAATAGATCCCATGCCGCCCGTCTCTACTAAATTTCAGCCAAAAGTGATGACTTGATGTGAAGCAGTGGCGCGAATGATGTCGGATCGGAGGGTGGGAAGATCATTTTCTTATCCCCGAATCACTGATTCGCTCTATTCTCTGCCAGTTCTGAACCGATTTGCTTTGTCTGGGGCTTATTCTGCTCCCCTGACTGCGGGGCTCCTTCTCAGCATGAGCCTGGCCGCATATATCCCATTATTTACTCGTAAAATCACAACATTGTCCGCCCTTCAAGTGTGAGGACTGCAACCAAACGACCCCAAATACCAGGTGGCCCTTTGACCATCCATATCCACCAATTGTCGAGCTTCATAATTACATGTAAGCCTTCAACTTCAAATGTTTTCCACAATTTTCGCTTCTTAATATATCCCTCAGGCCGTGGCAGACGCCGGAAGTGCCTAATATTTGTCGTATCAAAGTCCAAACGTCGGGTTCTCAGCAGCATGACACAGGTGTGGATTTTGGGGCTCAGAGAGGTTCATTCACTTCTTATTAACATACTTGCAACTTATTTTGGCCAACCAAGTGCTCCTACTGGTGCGCTGCCCTCGTTTCTCCATGAAGGTCCCTCCGCAGCCCCATATGGCTCGTCAAGAGCACTTTGTCCCGCCATTTCTATGGGTCTTTTCTATGGATCTTGCATGTGAAAAGAATCATTAATAGTTCTTGACCATAATTACACAGTGCAAGATCACTGCCGCAGTCGGAAACCTCAGTTTGCACGGGTGGCCAGGTACGCCGTCATTTCCCCTTTTGGGAACTCCGCCAAAATAAATTCACAAGGCGACGAATATGTCCTCGAAAATTAGGCTTAAGGGCTCAAACTGTTCCCAGGATCCCCGCCCGCTGCATAGAGCTCATATGTCGCAGCTGGGGTACGCTAGGTGGCTCCTAACGGGCCAAAATGTCCATGGTGGCCAGGATCCCCCTCCCAGATAGTAATTCCGTATGAATTAGCCCGAATTATCTAGCATGGTTTCATCCAAATCCATGAAGAACTGACCGAGTTATGGGTAATTCTTTGAAAACATCCCAAATTGGAAATTTTTTGTTCGCACCTTCGGTTCCGTGATTAGCTGTAATTCTTACCATCCACCACTGAGATTGAGGTATAATTGCCTTTTTTGGCACTTGGAGGTGAATATAGTTGATCTAATCAGTGGCTGTGCACCAGTCAATAAGAGGCTGAGCGCTAAAGGATGATTGGCTGAAAAATGTTGGAAGACAAAGGATTAGACAGGGGGAGGGCATTTACTGGTGATTCAAAAGTAGCATCGGCTATGACCTAATCTGTTGGGAGAAGAATAATATTATTGCCCCTAGTATCTAGGGCTTGGCTGAACGCCTGCTTTAAGACGCTCCGCAGGCCCACAGAATAGAATTTTGTGGTGCACAGTGATCATAACGCTCAGTGCATGGGTCTATTTTATTCGCCTTTGGATGTGAAGTGAGGAAAGGAAGAACTTATTGCGCTTCCGGTGACCAGGTAGTCGATTTTATGGATGGGACACCAGCCATTTATGCGCAGTGCACTTTGAAGTCCTGTCTGATGCGGCAGGTGGGCAATGACTTTCCGCTCGTGGCTTGCAGCCCACCCCTTCATGTTGACACGGCCACCTCCTGCATTTCATGGGAGAGACACCTCGGAACAGAAGAAAGGCAGAAGGCTTGATGGCGGTTCTGGAACGAGAGGATGTCAATTTCAGTACATAGTGGAGCTCCCGGGGCTTCGGGAGTAGTGTTGCTGCAGTCCGGTTCCGTCCTGTTCAACACCCAAAATTTCCGAACTCTGAACTGAAAGCCAGGTTCGGTTCAGCCAAAATCGCGAACTTTGGACCGGACTTCAGGTTCTGGTTCATACAGGTTCAAGAGCGGTTCGAACGGGTTCGAACCAATTTTTTAAAAACCCACTAGACAAGGAATTATCGCAAAATATGTATATAAACTCATTCGGCCATCGTCTACTCATCCTCCTCATCATCGTCCGTACACACCCAATACTTCCAGAAATATCTTTCAGGATCGAGTTTTTCTGTGAATACAGTTCCTGTCGGCACTTCGTGACTACCTCTCTTGTGTATACCATATTTTTCGCTGCATCCATGTCCTGCACAGTACCAGCATTAGAATCAACCGTGATTTAAATTCTAAGTTGGGAACCAGCTAGCCTCCAGTTGTGTCCAGGACGATGCACTGCTCCCACCCATGTGACTGCGCCAGGTGGAGGCAACATGCTGGGACTAGGGAAGTGTACAAAGGCTCAAGGTTCCGGCCCAGGGCTGCTTCTTGTGCGCGACTTTTCTTAGGCATGGCATGACTGCATCAAGAGCTCCAAGAGGTGCAGGTCCAAAATGGCACGTCCAACGTCTTGAGCAGATCTGAGAAAATAGGTCAGTTTTTTTCTTCATGAAAATTGGAGGCAGAATTGACCTCCTTCCAACACAAAAAATCCGAGATTACAGTGCTGGAAGAAAACTTAACCCCGACGAACCGTATAATATTTCGGCATTTGGGCAGATTTTGGTTGGTTGTCATTCAGAAGTGGAATGGAGACGGATTTTTCGGCGGAATACGGTTCGTAGGAATGGAATGAATGCTCTGGGGGGCTGAGAAAAAAATCTACCACCAGCGAACCGAGTTGTATAATAGGTATTTCCGCATTTGGGCAGTTCTCAATTTAGGCCCTTGAAACATTTTGGCTCATTGTCATTCAGAAGTAGAATGGGTACAATTTTTTGAGCAGAATATGTTTGGTAGGCATGGAATGAGTGCTCTGCGGGACTCAGAAAAAAATTGACCCCCGGCGAACTGAGTTGTGTTATATTTTCGTATTTGGGCAATTTATGGGAGTGGGCGATCGACCGTGATCTCTTTGTATATGTTGTTTGATGAAGCCTCCCTGCCAAATGGCCAATTCAAGATGCCTTCCAGTTTTAAAGGTCCCCTCCCTTAGGTATCGCTAAACCTAAGAGACAAAGTCCAGTTAATTCAAAAAATCTCCAGATTGGTTACAGCTAATTGCAGTACCGAAGGCACGAATCAAAAATCTTGGTTTTGGGATGTTTTCAAAGAATTCCCGATATCTCAGCCAGTTCTTCACCGATTCACATGGAAATTATACAGATCTACTCAGCTAATTCATACGCAATTAGTGATAGAAATAAATCCCGAAAATATCATATATTAGGTATTCTCTGGTTTTGGGCTGTTTTCACACCAAAAGCCGTCTAGCATGCCAAGAACATGTTCCAGCGGCCTAATATTTTGGGAAGGACAACATGTATAACTAAGGAAATTAGTGATAGAGCCAGAAACATATAATATTCCTCAATAAATGTAATGTTTGCAATATCTTTCAATGCCAAAACTGGTGAATGTATCTGATGGAGCTAGAGAGACTGTAAAGTAATTTATCTCTGTTTCTGGCTCTATGACTAATTTCCTCAGCTATACATGTTGTCCTTCCCAAAATATTAGGCCGCTGGAACATGTTCTTGGCATGCTAGACAGCCTTTGGTGTGAAAACAGCCCAAAACCAGAGAATACCTAATATACGATATTTTCGTGGATTTCCTTCTATCACTAATTGCGTATGAATTAGCTGAGAAGATCAGTATAGTTTTCATGTGAATCGGTGAAGAACTGGCTGAGATATCGGGAATTCTTTGAAAACATCCCAAAACCAAGATTTTTTGATTCGTGCCTTCGGTACTGCAATTAGCTGTAACTATAGCGTGTTTCACTCTCAAAATTTGGGTGGGTGACTGTCTCGGCAGAGCATGCCGACTTGACCAACAAAAAAAAGTTAACCCATCTCGAGATATTTATCCTAAAGTAGGTGCCACCCCCAGCCGGAGGCACCAAAACGGGCATATCTGCTTAAAAGCGGGAATTTGTGGCTGCAGATCACAGTGGCCACCAGGCGTGACACTCCGTGACGGACGGCTTCAAAATGTTAAAGAGAGACAACTGGAAAAAAATAAGATATACAGGGTACATATTTATGAACGGGTGGGTATAATAAACGAGAAAATGAGCATTCTTCACTACACATCTGTATATAATGGCTGAACTGTTCAGAATATGGCGCAGCGCGATTTGATGGGGCTGTGGCACCTGTCATCAGCCCATCAGATCTTCATCGCTGCCCACTCCCACAATGTAAACCCTCCGGAATATTTTGGTTTGTCCTCATTCAGAAGTGGAATGGGTACGGATTTTCGAGTGGAATACAGTTCGTAGGCATGGAACGAGTGCTCTGGGGGACTCAGAAAAAATTGACCCCCGGAAAACCGAGTTGCGTAATATTTCCACATTTGGGCAATTCTCAATTTAAACCCTTCGGAATATTTTGGTTTTTCCTCGTTCAGAAGCGGAATGGGTACCATTTTTTTACTGGAGTAAGGCTCTCTGGCATGGAATGAGAAATTTAACCCCTGTAAATTCCACAAATCTTGCAGGTTTTGGAATCATGCATGCACATCCAGTGCAGCATCACTACGTTCCGCCGCCTCCTAGGCATATAGTCGGCTGGGTGATCAAAGGTTCAGGTAGGTCTGCCTAGGAGCCTACGCAGAGTTTTTTTACCTCTGCGCATCTCTGTGTAGCTGTGCCTAGGGCTCTGCATAGGGGCCAGCGGAACGTAGTGCATCTCGTCTCGCCCGTTGCGGTCAACACAACACTTTTCATTGGAGAAAATTGGGCCCTTCGGTGGAATGAGTGGACCTCCTTGCCGATGCCTTGGGTACTGATCCAACTTGTGGGGGGGCTTGATGGATAGGTGCCAGGGCACTGAAGAGCTTCATACCGGTAGAGTTCTTTCCCATGTTTTTGGCCCTCTCTTCGAACAATTCTTTGGCTGCGGCAAGTCTTTTCTCTCCGTCTGCTAAGCCCATGGGATCCCCGTGCATTGAACCTCCAACTATTCCAGAGGCCCCCACTGCTGAGGAGGCTCCAGATATTCCTGTAGAGCAGCGATTTCTAGTCAGGCCCTATGTTACGGATTTTGGGGGACAGGCCGATGCACCTGTTCAGACAGAGATCCCAATATAAAGTGCCTATCCAGTGCCCCCACAATCCACCGGGCTGGGCAAGGAGAACGTACCACAACGATACGCACCTGCATCACCCCGCTGCTCCTCCACAGCAGACAGTCAACTCGCAAATCTTGGGCAAGCGTAAGGAGTATGCGAGCACAGTGGGTTTTTTCATGTTTCCTTTCAATTCAGAAATTTGAATGATGTTCGTCTTAGCGGTGTTCTCGATCTCAAGTCGCATGTATCCGAGGAAGATCACCGCCGCCTTATGGACTTCATGTACATTGATTCAGCGGAAAAACTCACGGAGTTTGACAATTTTGTCTGGAGTCTGGGCGTGAAGAAAGTTCAAGGTACAGTTCTAAACCTTTTTTTCTATCGTTGTTGATGTCTTCGGCTCAGATTGGTGGGATCACAAGGCGATGAGCCCATGGATCCTACCGTGCCTCATCAAGTCGCAGTCCCCGATGAGCCCGGAAGATTGGGACAACACCCCTTCGACAACGAACACGGGTGAGGCTCAACACCACTGGACTAACCACCAGATTGGCGTCAAGCAGTCGCTTGTAGAGGCGATCGAGAAGTAGGGTTATTTTTTACAGCATGTTCTGATGCTCATTCCCCTACAGCGCTCGCAAATTGGACGAGCGGGTCGCGCGTGAAATCGAGATATCCATCCGTTCCGGTGTTCTCATCAACTCGCAAAACGAGTCGTACAACCGTCGTGCGCGAAACACAACACGGCAATCTACCGCCATGCGAAAGTCCCATGCATCGCATCAGCTCGCAGATGAACGGGCTGAGATTGAGCTTGAGATCGAGGCGCTTCGGGCCGAGAAGCAAGATTCGGCGGCGCGGCTGAAGGCGTTGCAAACTCGTAAGTCCGAGATTCGCAAAAAGTCCAAAACGGGGACCTTGAACGGGACACGCACCGTTGTTGTATCCGCCAGATCCAGCGGTCGTGTGAAAACCCGGACAATTGGTATGTAACTTCTATTTGGCGGAACGTTCTCAAGAATTGATTACGTTTCGGAAGGATCCAATTCAACGGTGCCTCTCCGCCTTGTGAATACGGAAATAATTGAACAAGGCGGTAGCTTTCTTTTCCTATCATGTTTGATGCATTGAATACTGAAATCTCATTTGAAGACCCACCGACGCACCGTCCGCAGACTCGATTCATCCCGTGGCCTCGACTTCAGCGGCCCCTCTATCCAATTATGCGACGATGGGAGATGTCTTCGACCCCGATTCGGCGGGTACATATTTCCCTGCGGTCTCGGCACCCGCGCATCATCTATTCCCCAAAATGGATGATATCTTGTACCTGCCCGATGCCTCCAAAATCGACGACATGTTCGCTTTCAACGATTCCGCCTTTCTTCCCCCAAACGACCTTGAAAACTTTGATTGGTCTTTCCTTGACGACTTCGGGTCTGGTCCCGCGGATACGTCAATTACGTCCTCTTTTGACGGCGCTGCGAGCGTCTCAGCTCAATTTTCGGCACCAGTGTCGCCTCCCCGCCTCCCTCCTATCCCGATTTCGCCCTCTCCTCCCCCCGCACCCCTCGTTGCCCCTCCGGCTGCCAAGCCGTTATCGAGGAAGCGCAAAAACGATATTGATGGACTTGATCCTGCAAACGTGCTTGAAGGGCAGTCACGGTCCCGCAGAGTACGAAAGCGATCCTCATAATAGGTATGTTCCATCTAAATTTCTTTCTATCTTCTTTTGTCATTGACGGATTTACGCCACAGGCTGTAGTATAATTGACTTGCAGTGTGCGAGCGCCTTAGAGTATTTAGCTTCACTGAATATATATGTTGGCCAGTACAATGTTGTGTTTATCTAGCAAGTTCAAGTCTGTCGTGCTCGTAGTTGATGGCCAGGTGTGTCGAACTTAATGTGTCGAAGTTGAAGCATGATGTGTCGCATCTGGCCGAGGTGTGTCGAAAATTGAGGCGGTGTGTCGCATCTGATTCAGATGTGTCGAATCTGAGGTGTGTCGTAGTGTCGCATCTGGTCTATCCCGTTCATTGAATGCAATGAGACTGACGAACTTACAACAAATTTAGCCGAGGTAACGAAGTGACGGATTGCGTGGACTCAGATTCAATTGAAATAGACCATGTGCCTGATAGAAAGATTCCTGCTTGCTGGTATAGGAGCGCTCAGGCAAGGATCTGACCACTGCTTGCTGAGAGCTTTAGTCACAAGTTGCTCTGGTATCCAAGCAACCCAGCTAGATAAGACAGTTCGTATAAGATCCAATGCTTCATTGAATTCCCGCATTTCTGCCAGCCATTGGGTTTCAACAAACAGAGCACGAGAAGCAAGGCAATTTGCCCAAAATAAGGATCTATGTTCGACAAGCAAGGAGAGTAGGTTGTAAAGTATATGGATCAAACCAAGTTGCTGAACGGTCTCCTGATGGGCAATGACCCGAGTGGCTAGATAAGACCATGAATAATTCCACTTGCATTAGGTTGTCAGATTTAAATACCACCCGGACAGATTTCATGCTGCCCACAGAGATTAAATATCAATCACAGGTGGGTCTTGCGAGTCTTGGTCTGCTTGAGTGCTGAAGATAGAGAGGGAAAGGAGGAAGGCTCATAAAAGCAAGTCCCATAGATCAGCAGCAGACTATAAGTAGCGGAAGTGGCTGTGGGATCGTTGCGATAAACTATGCTGACTTCCGAATTGGTATGGAATTTCCTCGCTGGCTATCAACACAGTCCACCCAGTTGCATACTTCACAGAATTTATTTCCTCGAGGACCAAGGAGCATGGATTGGCATTAATAAGTAGCAATACCTTCTATACTTGTGAAGCATCATGGTCCACAAGTCCCTGGTCTCACCTGGGCTGCTCAATAAATGGCATCGCAACCAAAAGAATGAATTACGGATGTCGTTGAATCAAAGCCTACTGAGCCAAATTTTTGCGGCTGAGTGCTTGCCGGTGCTCACCAATCGTTTGAGTCGGGTGTCTGGAAAGCTATGGGATGTATGTCGGAAGTATCCGAAACCACCCGGCTTCACCCTCAGCATCATACAATTTGACTTGTACATGGCAGAGTGGTTGGTAAAGCAATTTTTTATGAATATTGTTTATCACTCACTTGTTATTGATCCGGCACAGTCACCCAACCGCCTGGAAATTATAATACGCCCGTATTAGATCCCGTCCCGTCTGAAGGTTTCCGAGATCCTCCTTACGCACGGGTCAGGTCGTCCCATAAGCCAAATATGGGCGTATCTTTTACGCCCGTGGGCGTAATAGGGACGGTTTGACACTTTGGACTTTCTTGGGCTCTTAAATGAAGCTAAACGCAGGTAGGATGATGAATCCTTGCTCGAGACTGAAGCTTTCTATGTATCAGAATTTTATGCCATGAACTGCGGTTTTCTATTTGAAGCTGACCTTTGTTGACACTTGTATGACCACAAGTTTGAAATTGTCAGGCCTTGAATTCTCTTGGGCCGTTGAATGCAGCTAAACGCAACCAAGCGAATGAATTTATACTTTAAATATGTGGTCTGCTTACTAGAACTCTGTGCCACGAGCTACCTAGCAAACATATCTGCACACATTCCTAATTACACATCTCCGATTTATGCTCCATAATAAGCTAGAAAATTTAGGTCCGAGAATCTCTGATATGAACAAGTTGTAAGATTCATTATTTCCTAGTATACAGCAGCTTCAAAATACCCGACTCAAGTCGACTAAGTCGAGCTTAAGTCGACTCGTTCGACTCCGGAGTTCGCGAGAGTCGACTTCATTAAGCCGACCCGACTCGACTCAGTCATCGACTTGGGAGTCGACTTCACCCGACTGAGTAGGAGTTCGCGGCAACATTAGCCACGTTGATGCACAAAGTACGTCATGAACTGAAGGAGTCCATCCAGTCCCCACTTTCCGCGTCTCAACACTTGAGCTGTATCCTGCACCGTTAATGTTCCACCCAAGGGCCGCATGGAAAATCGGATTGAGCTGCTCGTAAACTTCGATTGCGGGAATTTCCGAGTCCACATATTGCGAGGGGTCCCGTGCGAACGCCGCAAGTACGTTTAATTCGGTCGCTTCAGGAACTGTGACTGGCAACATTCGTATCGCAGCTCGTAGTTGGTCCAGAAGGCTTTGTGGCGCCTCGGAGTCCAATAGTTGAGTTGAGACACGCGCCGTAGGGGGAGGAAGGTGTCCGAGGATTGGGGTATTCGGAGCAATGACCATTTGAATAGCTGCTGGAGCCGTTACCGTCGAGGGAACAGCTGGAGCCTTCGGGTGCAGCAAGCCAGATAATTTGCCGTCCTTGAGAGGATTCTTCGATTTTTTGGCTTGAGCATCCAGACAGATTTTTTTACCCCTGTTTGTTCAGGAGATTTTGTATCCCGGGTGGTCCATAGTGGATTCGCTGCTTGCAGTCCGGGCAGATGACATAAAGTTCGTCACCGAGCACCGGAAGTTCTGGGTCAACGAGGGGTCCTGGTGTGGGGAGCTAGGCTTATGAACGGACAGAAAAATCAGGGTGTGAAAGACGCGTACCGCGTTGGACATGGGAAGATTGTTTACGTCACGTCGAGCACTAACCGTGACGTGGAAGATCAGAGGCCGGAAGTCCTAGACAAACAACACACACCATTTCCCATATTCGGAATCTTGCAGCGACAGAGTTCGCGGGAGCCCGAAAAAAAAACACCCTAAAAAAACCGAAGTCGATCCTGGGCTTGAGGCAAAATTTCGAGGTCTTTCAATTCTTTTTTTTTCCGGCACTCACTACCTAGGCCTTAGTCACCGGTTTGAATGCCGGTGCACCCTTGCCATACGTGCGTCCCAAGCGTAAGCATTATCCAGCCAGTTCTTCCTTCCTAACGAGTTAGCAGTGCAAGAATGACAATCGCGCCTCTCCATCCGCTTCTCTTGAACGGCGTATCTTCCTCCCCATCCTAAACATGTAATGCTTGCTGAGATGTCTAGGCTGGTACAGTCGCGCTCCGAGGTCCTTGTCCTCCCCGCGGTCTGCCTCCTTCCACAATGACGCGTTCCTTCGACGTCGACACCGAGATCCTCCTGCTCCAATCCCCAACGCCATCGTGCATTGCATCCTCGCCTTCTGCGCGTACCCAGGCGACCCTCCGCCCATCACTTCGACATCGCTCACCCCCCATTCGCATCCCCATCCCCATTCGTCGTGGGGTGCGGTGCAGCGGGCATGCGCCTGCGTGGTGGGTGGTGGGTCCGGGAGAGAACATCCCTTCAGCACGTGGAACAGTCGCTCGGGACGCTCGTACTGGTGGTGGGCAAGCGCGGTTCCTGATCCGTGATGAGCACCGCCACCACTTTGCAGGCGCCATCAAAAAAACGTTGACCTACGCGTTCGACTCGCCGTATGGCTCCAAATCGGCGGATCGCCTCCATTTTTTCGGTGAGAACTTATGGTAACATCGATTTGTAGCGCCTACCAAAATCCCTGAATTTTCCAAGACCCCGAATGTGATTAAACCTAGTGATTTGCCCGCGCGGCTGTTGTGATGAAGGTCACAGGTGACTGATGGACCGCACGCAGGCGAAACTCGCTGCACGTTTTGCGAGCTCTACAGTAGGATTCAGGTACACATTGATTAGGCAAAAATATTCAAAACTACTTGAAGAATGGGATGTGCTGGGGAATTTTTAAAACATGAAGATTTGATTTTTTAACCCGCTGGGATAGTGTGCGATCTCAGTGAAATCAGCAAATTTCGAAAATTCCCCAGGACATCCCATGGAGAGTATAGATTCAAACATCTTTGCCTCTGGCCAGCCAAAACTTTCTTGGGGGAAACACTTGGAAAACGTGCAGCGAGTTTGGGTCAATTAATGTTCGGCAACTCGGCATCTCCGACCGCGGGAACAAATTGATGGCACCGGGGATTGCCCACCACTACTCGTACGTTCCTCGCTCGGATGCCTTGCTCGACTCGACCTGGACTAATGATGTGCTACAGGATCCACACGCTGCGGCTCTGCGCTCCTCTGCGACTTCAGCTATAGTACACCGCCCTCCCTCCTCACGCCGCGCTGCATTTTTTCAGTTACTCCGATATGCTAGTGGGTTCAGCACGTCCCGTGTGGGATGATAAGGGAAGAAGACACGAACACGCTGGATAGCGAGTTCGTGGGTGTGGGAAGAGCCGAAGGCTCTGCGCTCGGCCGCCTGTGCGAGGGGCTGCGAGACCAGACGGGGAAGGACGGGGAGGCCGCGTGAAGCAGACGACTCCGCGCGTCTTCCACGGCGAGCGGTGGACTCCGAGCGGCAGAGAGGGCTCTGAGCGTGTGGCTGGAAAGGGAAAGGCGCGCCAAGGGCGCAATGCCAATCTACCACCACACACTAAAGAAAACGAAACAGGGAAGCGGAGGGAGGGCAACGAAAGAATCGAGAGGATCGGGCGCGCCGTCGACGTCGCGCGCAGAGCGAAAGAAGTGACCGAGTCACGCTCGATCACATCTTTCCCGATCCTCTCCTACACTAGCGTATCCTACATCAAGCCAGAGCCACTCGTGCCTCGCGTCAGGCTTGACTCGGAACGTCCTGCCTGGCCTCCCCTTCGTCCTCTGCCCCACCCTCTCATCGGCTGCACCACATCGATCATCGCACTTCCCCTCTCCCGTAGTCGTCCTCTCTTGACGCCGGGAGCGTCATCCCCGTTGCTCCCATTCCGGCGCCAATATCAATCGATCTCCGCCTCCAGAGTCCCCCGCGCGCGGTCCCTCGAAAAGCCCCTTCGCATCTGCGGCAGCCGCAGCAGCATCCTTTCCGCGGGACACACCACCGAGCGCGGGAGGAGAAGGAGCGGGTAGAGAATCGCTCGCCGTGGCCCTGGATGTAGCGGCCGCACCCGCCTCTTCTCCTGGGCGTGCATAGGCGCGGAGAGGATCATCTGTACGCGTCCGGGGCGGGGAGTGGGATTGGCCTGCATCGCGCGCGGAGGTGGTGGTGGGAGTGGGAGGGCTGCCTCGTCCGGTGCGCGGCATGTCGCAGACCGGCGCGCGAGGATGGGTACGGCAGAGAGCGGAGAGCGGAGAGCGAAGAGCGAAGAGCGTGCCCCATATCGGGCGTTCGGAGGCGTGCGCGCCGCGGGGCAGAGACGTCGTGCGGAGGGCACGGCGCGCGCGAACGTCTGTGTCTCATCTCAGGGCGGCGTCCCCGTTCGCATCGTGTCTGCTCGAGCAGAAAAGCGAAGAGTGCGGGCAGACGAGACGATGACTCGGAGGGGGTGTATAGCCTGGACGCGGACGCGGTCATAACGCATATACGGGCTGCGCCGCCGGAGGTGGTGGTGGTGGAGGAGGAGACAGGAGCAGGAGAGGAGGATGTGGAAACGCGCACACCTCTACATCTTCGGGGCGCGAGTCCGGCCTGGTCTGTTCCTCGCCCGCACCCTCGCCCGCTGCCCCTCCCGTCCATCCTTCCATCGTCTCGCTGCCCGCTACCGGACATGCTCTTCGGCTTCTTTGCATGCAGCTCGAGCGCGCCATGCGCCATGCGCCAAGCGACACGGACCTCGCACGACGCTCGCTAACGCGGAATCGACCGCGCGTATACGGCGCAGCATGGAGAAGAGGGAAGCGGAGCGGGAGCGGGAGCGGGAGGAGAAGAGGGAGAGCGGCACATGTGTCGCTAGATGCGCCTCCACCCGCTCACCGCATCGGCCGCGTCGAGGAGGAGAGGGAGGAGGGGCCGAGATGGTGGATGGAGATGGGGATGAGGAAAGCGCACATGATGTGCGTCGCCCGGCTGCTCCTCACACCCCACCCGTCGCCTGCGCGGAGAGGGAAAGGCATCGGTGGGGTGGAAGAAGTGTGGGGAGCCAGAGGTGCTCGGGATGGGGAGGCGCCGCGTCCGCGTCAGGAACGAGCTCAGGCACCGGTGTAACTTCCCTGACCTCTCTTCGTCTCCTCATCCTTGCATCCGACGCAGCTCTGCGCCCTCTTCGCGTCGATTACTCATCGCGGTCGGCGAGAGCATCCATCCCACCATCCACCACCTGCTCCAGCTGCGACTCGTATGGCGCGCGCGCGGCCCCTGCGTCGCCCCGGTGCGGGGGCGAGGATGCAGGGTACGGTCACGGAGACGAGGATGGGGATGGGGATTGGGCTCCGACGTCGGATGCGCGTATGCACTCGATAGGGAGAGAGCCGTACCCTCACGAGCAGTTGCTGCAGACGTTCCTGTGGTCGCTTGCTTGTCCTCATCTTATCGCCTACTTACATTCCTTGTCTGACCCAGATTGAGGCCCTTGCTCTTGTTCCTCCGTTCCTGCACATGCCATGTAGCGTTTCAAGTCATATCGTACGCATGCGTGTCACATACTTCCTGCATCATCAGCATTCGAATTCTCACCCGTACTGTCACTGCAAGAAAGATAGATGGGACGGATGGGACGGATTGGATGGATGAGCGCCATTACACCGTATGTGGCTGTGCGGTGATAAGCACTCATCTCTCTGCTTTTCTTCCCGTATCTCGTCTACGGTCTAGGCACCTCCACAATACTTCGCACGCCGCGCATAGAACGCTCGTTCCGATGTCTGGCATCTGTTTACCTCCGAAGATTTCAAGATCTTGGAGAGTTTCCCCTTGCTCGGTGTCTTCGTAAGCCATTCTTCGTTGCCTTTTCGCAATCGTCACCGGAATCCATTGAGACCGACAGATTTAAACCCATTTCCAAGATCTGGACCCGAATTAGGTCTGCTGAGTGCGGCGCTTATTCTACACGAAATATCCAAAAAGCAGACTTCCAGCCCCGCCGAATTTGAATCCACATCCGTATTCCGGGCGATCGAGGGTACTGCAGCCATCCATGTTCGAATCTCAGTCTGTTGTGCTCAGCTCGAGCGACGAGTTTTGTGACCGCGAAACACAAGTACGGTACGTTGGGCTATTTCTGTAACTCGCGAGACGCCCTATAGGAGCAGCATGCATTCCGCCCTCGGACGCTAATGAAACAAGATCCCATAAATACTGGTGATTGAATCCCCCGACCAGACAAGCTTCAGCTTTCCGGAGATCATGAACGATCCGTGATCCATAAGAATGTTTCTGCATTTGTGATGCTTGTTCTCCTCGCTGTCGAGGCTCGGAGATCGGATTTCCAGTCGTCACCATCACCTTCTTGCACTCCTTGGAGGTTGTTTTCCGGCGATTGGAAGAAATGAACACTTTAGCCGACCGTAACAGCTCGAGATGCGATCTGAACACTTAGGAAAGTGAACACTTGAGGTAACATGTAACATGGGCCGAACACTCGGTCGAAATAGTACAGTAGAGGAGTTGGAATGCCTCTGGGTGAGACAGTCCATTGAGCAGAGATGCGGGTTAGGAACTTTGAGAAGCGAAAGGTGCGTTGATCTGCCTTTGGCGGCTCTGCCTGGGGAGATGCCAAGACGAAAGAGTCGTGCCGAGTATCGGCATCTGGAACTTCCACGTGTCTTTTGGGCGCCTAATTTCTCAGTGACGCGGAACCATGTCGGACTCGGACTCAGACGCCAACCCCGCAGATCCACGTTCTTCTCAATTCATCCCATCTTCCCCATTCAACGACACCGATGCAGATGTGATTCTACGCTCCTCAGACGGCGTCGACTTTCACGTCTATCGTCTGGTTCTCAGCCTGGCTTCATCCGTCTTCAGGTAGTCTCTTTCACTGACTTCCCACTTGCAACCTCGTTCTGAAGCCTTCAGGGACATGTTCGCGTTCCCGACGCCGCAATCTGAGCCCACAATCCCAACAGTACAGGTTTCGGAATCCGCTCTCGTCTTGGATGCGGCTTTGCGCTTCTGGTATCCCGGGGCCGAACCGGCGGCAGTCCAGACATTGGATTTGTTGCGAGATGCCCTCGAGGTACTCGTTATGAAGTACAACATGCGGTTTGTCATTCCCCTCGCGAAACAGCAGCTACGGGAATATATCGGGAGCGACCCCGTCGCCGTATTTTCCATCGCATGCCGCCACGAATGGAAGGACATTGCGCTAGACGCCGCGAAGGGATCGCTGAAACTACCACTTCGTGCTTTCGACGAGGCCCGTCCTGCGCAGCTTGAATACATGACCGCCGGGACATACCACACTCTCCTTCAGTACCACTCCGAATGCGCCAAGGTCGCCACAGCGGCGACGTCTTCTCTCCAATGGGCGACGTACCTGAACATCCCCGGCGCGGACTGTACGAATTGGACGGACCCCGCGGCGTGTCCCCGCACTGGGCATTGGAGTTTTGCACACAGCACGATGGCTCCGCTGACCGCATGGTTCTCCACTTATTTGGACGGCGCTACAGCCGTGCTCTCGCGGTGCCCCACCGCAAGTCTCGACAGCCCCGATCTATTGACCCTGCCGATAGCTAAGATGGGCCCATGTTCATCTTGTCGAGTTGATGGATTTTCGGGGCTGATAAAGTTCTTGGATGTTTTGCGGGCCAAGATTGACAAGGATATCGGTTCGGTGAGTATTATACTTGACCACACGGTCAAAAATTGAAGGCATTATAGATTGAGCTGGAATTGGATTTCTGAAGGTTAGATATTGACGATGGCTGTAGATCAAACTGAAACTGGATTCCTGGATGCATAACCTGGTATGAGGCCAGTGCTTCGCAGGGCGGGACTCGTACTTCCCTTTTTATTTTATTTTTTATTTTTTATTTTTTGACGTGTCTCAATATCTAACATCGCATTGAGTATTGAACACCGGTTCGGTTGGTTCACTACTGAAATCAGAGGAGGCATGACAGAATCGCCGCCGCGATCAATGCGCAGTAGGGTGCGAATTAATGGTATGGCAAAGGCTTTGTTATGTTCCTCGTCGTCATCCAATCATGGAGCAGGACGTCATAGTTTTCTCCCATGTCCCCACTTTATCTCCCATGTCTCCACTTTAATCGCCGAAGTCTGCACTATTCTTACATGGCTTCATAATCCTTTGTACCAAACTCTCACGTCGCTTCTCACTCTGCAAACATGCCCGCAGTCCAGAGGATCACATTCCCCGTGTCGGACGCCTTCTTGTCCGACCACAATATCTTCAAATCGGCCACGGACATCGTCAACACATCGGCTGGATACATGTCGTACGCCTGACAATTCACAACCCCCTACAGTCTCACTCAAGTCTTTTTATCGCTCTCCCCTCCTTGCAGCTCTTTTTACGGGCTCCAAATCGAAGACAAAAAAACAGGGTACTTCGTCACTGGTACAACTCTGTTCCATCGAATATCTGTCCATCACCGACTTGCTATTCACACATTATAGTATGGCAGTCGTCTGTTCCCTTCAACGCCTTCGCGGAAGGCACCACTTACACCAATTTCATGAACACGCTCCAGCAGGCCGCATCCGGGGACCTGGAGTCTCACTACGTTGACGTCAACACTGTGGATCCATGTATACCGCTGTCGGCGCCTGTGACGGAGTTCGTAATATTCACCATGAAGGAAGGCATTCAGTCAAGCGACACATACGACCTCTTCGAGAGGCTCACGCGGGGACTCGATACTTCCGAGGGCGCGCACCCCCCGTCCTATTGGGGCAGCAGTAGGAACAGGGTGGGGAACCATATCCTAGTGTATGTCGGATGGGATACGGTGGAGGTCAGCATTAGAATTGCCTTTGATCATAGTGTTCCCACTGATGTATCAAATTGCAGGCACATTGGGAAGCTGTGAAAGAGGGAACGGAATTGCACGGCGTAGTGCAGGATCTGCTCAAGCAGGCAGACGTTCATATTGGACACGCGCAGCTCGTGAAAGCAGTTTGAATTCAAAAAATGTATGGTCCTTGATATTGCACGACTCATTACACTTACCGTAGGTACGGACACTTGGATAAATCTGACTCATCGAACCTGTGGATAAATGACTCCAAACGCACTAGACTTCATGCAGCCGCCTACACCAAATTTCCCCGTTTGCAGTCAAAGCTTTGCTGCCACTGTTTTTCTGATCAGGAGGTTCGACTCGTTCTCTGAGTCTTCGAATGACTGTACGATACGTTTAAATCCTTCGACGTGGTTGGCGTGACTGAGAGTGTAGTTTACTACATGCCGCTCGCTAAACCTGGTAACGACGGCCAAGTGCGCGGATCGTGGATCCCTGTGAATTGCCTTTGCGGACAGACGACAGCTTACAGGGTGTGCTCAATGAAATTGATGATGCAGTCCTACTTGGCAACAAGAAAAGCCTTGTCAAGTATCATTTCCGGGGTCGGATGGTTACCTGCCCTGCGTAGAGGGAATAGATGCCCACTTGGCACTAAGATGGGTGTTGTGGATGGGCCTTTCCTCCACCTGTCAAAAAGCAGGTAGGAATCGGTGCGAATGCCCAATGCGATGTCATACAAGCGCTCGCCGGCGTTTCGCGCCGGCTCCCACTTTATAAATAAGCGATGCCTGTGCAGACGTGTGAGAGCGGTCTACAAATGGAGATACGGCTTCAGACAGACAGAGCGGCTTAATTTTATAAAGAGAGAGTTGCCCGAGAAGTAGAGACACTTACAAACTCGTTAGTCAGTCAGTATTATCTTGTTCGTCAGTGCTGTTGTTGATATTCGTCAGTGCCGTTGATCCTCGTCATTCTGTTGAGATGTTGGCGAGTCGGCGACGATCTTCCCAGTTGACAAGATGTCTGTGATGTCACTCACTGGCCTTGGCATGCATACCGCGTACCCATCTTCACGGTCACGTGGGATTCCAGCAAGATTCCAGGTTGCGTCAAGAGGTCCGTGAATTTGCCCCATTCATTGATAACCAGGGGAAGATACCGATATTATCTGGGAGATGTGTGCGGATTGGATCACTTTGATCCAATATCAAGGTCCCCGTGTGGTAGATAGTCCGATTTAGCACAGTATTAGGGGCCCAGTGATAAAAGACGTACAAAAGCGTAGCCTAGGCAACGGAGCTCAAAGAGCCCGACACATACTGCAGCGGCGACCCAGCACAGAAAAATCTTGAGCCCACCTCTCTGCCACAAAATTTTCAGTATGAAGAGGGCAGACATATATACCTACCTGCTTGAATGGGGGGCGTGTAGTGTGTAAAAAGTAATTTATTTCTGTCGGCGGGCTTCTGTTGTGCGCGGGAGATCGGAGTTCAGCCTCGTGCTGGGGGATCGTGGTGGTTCATATTCCAGTGTCTCCTTCCCGCGTCTAGTCGGCCATCTGCGTCAGGACGGGGCTCGACAGGTGATTATCACGGCTCCGACGGCCCACCCTAATCGTTCTTGAAATGTATGTCCCAGTCAAGTTCGAGGGCGAAGAAAGCCACTCGAATTCACGTTTTGTTGACGGTTTGAGTCGGTGCTCGAGGGATTCGGTATGGTATTTAGTTTATGAGCACTGTTAAGTAACAAGATATGATTGGGGGTCAAGATTCAGGTTGGCCGTTCAACCTGCAGAAGTTGGCAAGCAGGATTTGACCGCCCGCGGAATGAAGGGAACGAGCATCGTCAATGGACGCGAAGGAGCACATACCTGTTCCACCGTGCAAAGCCTAGCAAAGTCTGGTCGGGTGGAATATGGATGTTCGATTCGAACCAGCTCAGCTTCCTGAGCTTGCAGGCTGCTGTACTATTCTCGAGATAGGGTGATGAAGTTTGAAATGCAGGTGCGCCTCTGGTATTTGGACATGAGCAGAAAAATGAACCGGAAAACTGCCATCTCTCAACTACGGCCCAGGCCCGAATTGAACGAGCTATCATCCTGCAGATCCAACATTTTCGACCTCAACGGAACGCACGTGTACACCATGCACTTCTGAGCCTTATTTCACCCAACTCCCCGGTCCCTCTCCCTTTGGCGCTCACGCACAGTGGGCTTGGCAGTAAGTCCCAAAAATTAAAGTGAGTGGGAAAAACCATCCCTGCACCACGGCCCAGGCTCGAAACTGCCATCCCAACCTAGCGGCCCAGCCTCCGAGGGCCCACCCTAATCGTTCTTGAAACATATGTCCCAGTGAAGTTCGGGGGCAAAGAAAGTCACTCGAATTCACGTTTTGTAGACAGTTTGAGTCATATAATTATAATCACAGAGGCGCTCAAGCTCGTCCAAGTACGTCCAGCATTCGACCTTGAACTTTCAAATCCAAGCCACTAGCGGGTCCTCGCTCGGGGGATTCGGTTTGGTAGTTTATGAGCACTGTTAACACGATATGATTGGGTCCAAGATTCAGGTTGACCGTTCAACCTACAGAAGTTGGCAAGCAGGATTTGAACGTCCGCGGAATGAAGCGAACGAACGAACGTCAGCAATGGACTCGAAGGAGAACATACCCGTTTAACCGAGCAAAGCGTAGCAAAGTCTGGTCAGTTGGCATGTGGATGTTCGATTCAACCAGCTCAGCTTCCCTGAGCCTGCAAGCTGCTGTACATACTATTCTCGAGGTAGGCTGATGAAGTTTGAAATGCAGGTGCGCTTCTAGTATTTGGACATGAGCAGGAAAATGGGCCGCAAAAATTCCATCTCTAAAATCTCACCCATGGCCCGGGCCCGAATCGAACGGGCTATCATCCTGCAGATCCGGTGTTATCCACTTTACATGGAATGCAAGTGCGCACCAGGCGCTTCTGGACCTTATTTTGGCCTACTCCCCGGTCCCTCTTCTCTGGAGCTCACAGTACAGTGGACGTGGCATTGAGCACCAAAATGATCCTCTCTGGTCTATGGCCCAGGCTTGAGTCGAACGAGCTCCTGCCTGCTAACATGGTTCAGTCCGCACGGAAATGATAAATCACGCAGGTGCATCCCGCGCGCTGCTGGACCGTGTTTTGCCTACCCACAGCCAGGTTATGCTATATATGTGCATTCTACATCCTTCAGAAAGATGTAACATTAAAAACCCTTGCACGCGCACGTGGCCCAGGCCCCAATCGAACGAGCAAACACCCTTCATATCTTATCATTGTCCCTCTACTGGATGCAGGTGCGCACCGCACGCTAATATGGAGAACAACTGTATCAACTCTGAGGCAGGAACCTTGGAGAGATTATGCCGGTGGTAGATTCTGCAATATTCTGGTCATATCCTCACCCTCATCGAATAAAGGCACACATCATACACATCTGGGCCTTGTTCATTGGATAGCTACTTCTGACATTTTAGTGCATTCAGTTGTGTTTTTTTGCGGATGATGGAATCAATTTTGATCGCTGGTTGCAATTCCATCATTTGCATCCCCCCGCCGTTCCCTTGTTCTAGGAAATTGGAAAATATTCCTGGTGCTGCTCAGAGTCGTCCCAAAGCTCTCCCTCCGCCGGCGAAACCCAAAACGGACAATGGATGGATAAACCAACTGTCTGGCGCTGACCATCACGTTTCGCTGATGCTGGCTTCCAGGCAACGAAAAAGCGACAACGCAGACTGCAAAAAAGAATGGACGAATCCGGAATTGAACCGGACACCTCTCGCACGCTTACGTAAGCATTTACGCGATGCTAAGCGAGCGTGATAACCAACTACACCATACGCCCGGATGGAAGGTGCCACTCTGTCACAGTCCCGATGGCCTATGCGTGGACCTTTGTATCCAACCTCAACCCTTTGTGCTCGAATCCCTGCCAGTTGGTGACAGAGGAGATGCCAGATATGTTTGCCATTATATTACCCCCAGGTTGGAGGGAGTCTTCAACTTAACCACCACACAGTTCTTTCCAATATTCAATTCGGCACAACAAGACCAAGGTTGGATTGAGTCAAGACAGAACAAAATTTAATTCGGAATTCAGAGGCTTGTCCTTCAATAAACAGCTAGTGCTGAACACTTAGTGGCTATACAGCCTTTGGCTGTGAAAATTGGTGTTGGTTAGCATTGCTGTTGTTTTTATCTTTGGTTACCATGACTTGGCTCACGAGCAAAAAGGACACCAGGAGTGTCTTCATCACTCCTCTTCCTCACTCCTGGGAAACAATAGGCAAGGTGTTGGCATTTTAGGTATACCGGCTTGGAGGTGCAGGGCTGCGCACTGCTCCTGAATTAAAAACAATTGGTCCAGACTCATGCAGAAGACACCTGTTAGATTTGAGGCTGAGCCTTATTTTGTTTGGCCTTTTCTTTGGTGTTATCGAAATACAGTGCTCCGAAGGGCCCCATGGTGAACTGGCAGTGGTGGAGGCAAAGGCTGTGGTGCCAACCACCTGATCAAGAAAAAAAGAAAGAAAAAAAAGAATCATGTTCAATATACTGCAGATTCACTTCCCAAATGAGATTGAGACGGAAAACCTCTTTTCCCGCTCAACCGGTGACGTTGGCCTCTCTGTCTCCTAGAAATTTGATCACTGCACTGTGCTCCTACACCGCTTCAACGTGTGTGTCTAACTTCTGCAAATACCTGCACTGTATGGCTTCAAAGCAACAAATTCACATCAAATCTTATTGGAGAAGTGCACAATGAAAGGGGAAAAAAGTAATTAGATTTTTGAATGATGGACAGGCAATAAATATAGTGAAGAAGGGATGGCAGGCACAACATTTCAAGGCTTTCGTTATTCCAGCTCGGGCCATTCACAGTTGAATAAAGCACCACTTCTGTTCCTTCTGTCCATGGCTTGGGGTGAGCTTCACCTGCAGACATGTTATTATATAGTAAAGGTGAGAGCAAGGAGGTTGAGCTTATGATGCCAAATTTGGCAGTCCAGTCTTCGTCACTATTGGCCTCCTTGACCTTGGAGAAATGTGTCAGCTACCATATAGCAGACACCTGGAACGCACAATAAACTTGTCCAAGCCTGCCTGCTGAACAGCGAAGGTCTTTGCAGGTGTGGCCCAGCTACAAAAGAGCAGCCCCTGTATCTCTGGTCAGTTGGGAAGGTTTGCAGCTCATCATACAGAAGAAATCAGAGATTGTCCAACATAGATAGACTCCTCCAGAAGCTCGCAAAGTTTCCCATACCATTGTCGCCCCACCTGTTTTAACCCATAGAGCGCCTTGCATAAGAGGCACACTTTGTGCTCGAGCCCTGGTTTCTTGAAAACCCAACAAGGGAATGGTCAGCCGCTTTGCGGCCTCCCATCCACTTATCTATAAGTTTTAAAATTTAACAAAATCATAGGCTGCACTTGGTTGGATTGAATTGAGTTGAGTCTCCCTTTCACTTCGGTGCTAGTAGTGGAAATAAATTTTCAGACTTGGCTACAAATAACACAGAGGTATAACCTCTGATTCCCTTTGTCTACCTCTGAGTCTTTAAACTATTTCAGAGGATATACAAAACCCGACACAGCGACACAACTGTCAAAAATCAGTAAATCCGACACATCAAGGAAAACCCGCACGCAGATCAACAAATCCGACACATTTCGCCGCAAGCGACACAGTCTTCAGGAAATCCGACACAATTCCAGGAAGCCCAACACACCGCTCGGCTATCGTGGCTTGGCAGTGAATGCCGTCACTATGATTGATCTGCTATCCAGTTTCCTTCCCCCACATTCTCGCCGCCGCGACGCCACGCAATGGCGGAACTCGAAGCGCTTTTGATGCGCCTCCCCGAAACGGCTCCTCTGTTTCCAATCGCATATTCACTTTCATTCAAGCTAAAGTCGCCACGAGCCGGCCCAACCAGTCGAAGCAGATGACTGCGGGCGAGATGGAGCTAGATGGTGTTGAAATGATTTCGCTGGAAGGTATGTAGCGCTCATTGATATTTTCTCGTCGTATTCATTTTCACAAAAGTACCAGCCGAGCCAGACATCCAACCTGATGCGCTGGAGCAGGGGAGCGAGTGAGCCATCTCAATCTGAATTGAGGAACCTTGATGTCGACAGCGAGGCAATATCCATGGGTGACTCGGACGTTGTTGCCCCGCCAGTTGTCTCTGGTGAGGATTCCATTAACTCAGGCACAACAACGGTCTAAAATTGTTGTTAGTTCCCGCATCCACACCTTCTCCCGTCCCTCCTCCTCACTCCAAACCACCGAAGCCACCGCTTTCCACTTGTCGATCTTCACGAAAGCGGGGGGCATTTAAAACGCATGAGGATGTTCCCGTGCAAAAAACCAAGAAGACAGAAGCCGCTGTTGCACCCGAGCCATCAGACTCCCAAAAAAAACAGTGAGTAGCACGCTCTTACCACCTCTCGATCTAACAACACCCCTTAGTACAAAGCGCAAGTCTAAGGCATGGAGCGTCAGACACACAGATGACCAAATTTACACGTCGTTCGAATTTCTTGCTCAGTTTTGGGAGGAGTATCGAGCATTGTACGGGGATACCGAGCCCGCGTAGTTGTATCTTTCGCTGTTCTTGACATCCTTATGTTCACATATGACATTATGACTTGTAAAAATGGAAATAAGGAAACTCACCCAGTCCGAGCATCGAGCCCGTCATTGTGCCGGTTCCTCATATATATTGTTGAGCCAGGCAGTCTGTGGGGATAGGAAGCATACAGGAAGAACACATTTGAGGCGAGGGATGCGGGAGTAAAGTAAATGAAGGGACTTGCCTCGTATCAGTTGAGCACAGGTTCAACATCTGGAGTTAAAGTGGTCCCAATTGACATGAGGAGTGCGAGGGTGAACTGGGTTGATACGTAAGTCAGTTATAATGAACCAAGAAGATAGTTTGGACTGAAACTGACCGTAAATTACAAGTCAAGTCTAAGTGTGAGGTGGATGATCCGAGTTGAAATTTGAACGAAACAAAAATAAGGTGACTGCCAAAAGATATGCAGATGAGAAGGCAAAGATAATATCGAAACAGATGAGTACCAAAGATATGCAGATGAGAAGGCAAGAAGAATAAAGTCCAGGATCCGAGTTGAGCTAGTTGAACATATGGATAACCCGCAGCGAAATAGTTTCAAGCTGGTATTGAAAGACTTGAATAAAGAGCTGACCTGATGTAGCTCTCAAAGCATCCATTACACTCTCTCAATAATGTCAGGGCGGAGGTTGCTCCAACCAACCACGCTCGGCCAACTCGGAGATGATCGCATCAGCGATCAACTATTCCATCAGTTCGACTTGAAGAGCGTACGAAGGAACGACTCCGGAGTGGAAAGCTTGGCATGTGTCGGAATTGATGAGAATTGGGTGAATGTGTTGTATTTCTTGAGCTGTGTCGGAATTGCTGAAGATCTGCCGCCGTGTCGCTGTGTCGGGTTTTAGGGAGCCTCCTATTTCAGTCTGCTAAGGTTTCTGCCCTCAAGGTTTTCAAACACCATCTTCAGAAACTTGAAGTTCTGCCGAGTGTCTCACTGCGGCCGCCTTTGTTCCAATGTGGTGAGAGCCATCTGTTGATATTAGTGCCAGGGCAATGTCTGTCAAAGTTAGTTAGAAGGGTGACGTCAAGTGCCGAGAATGCTGAACGATGATTGCCTGTGGGCCTGCGAAAAAGATAGGCAACAATCAAGGGCAGAGAGCAGTCGTGATGTATGGCATCAGCGGAGATTCACTGGAGTTTAAAAAGCTTCAGATGGATGGACAGGGTTAATTTTATAAGAGGGAGATGCGAACTGCTTTCCAGTTTCCGGCGAAAAGCGTGGTGCATCTGGCCAAATGCAACATGCGGCATGTTCGAGATTAGCTTGAGGTGAGATGCAGCAATGTTATCACGATCCTGTTCAGTCCAAGTCTGGTTCCCTGAAAATCAGATCACTAGTGTTAACTCAATGTTATCAACGAGCCGGGATTTTACGCACTGCAATCCCATAAACCCGCTTCCTCATCTGCACTCAACATCTCCTCGTGACTAATCAGGTCTTCTTGGTCTTCTTGCTCGTCAAATTCCTTCCATTCGTCCATATCCAGCAGTTTATCGAGATCAAGACCTCTCTCATAACCGTCAGACTCAGAATCACTTTCCCAATCTGAAACAGATGGGTGGTCTTCAGGGTCAATGACCATGGCCAGATAAAATTTGAATAGTGGTGCAGAAGAGGGTATATGGTGACCCAACCGGTCGTACACTGGCAGGTGGGGACCGCAGTGTCGAGGAAAGCACTGCAAAACTTGGTCCGTTTTAAACACACACAAAGCCCGGTACTGCCACACATTTTGACAGGCTCGCGGATCAATATAGCATTTCAGGTGTTTTTGAGTAAGGTACTGGGACAGAATGTTTCTTTGCAGAGTGTTGTTATAGGCATTACTCTCCCGGAACTTGGTTGAAGGATCCAGGACCTAGTGCCTTGGATGGCACTACGACAAAATACCTCCAGCGGTAGCTAGTACTTCTGAGGGTACTTAGCCGAAGTCCTTCATAAAGCACTACAGAATATGGGCCTCATCCTAAGTGCCTTTTTTCGTTTCAGTACCCATATACTTAGTTGAAGTACCTTTACTTCCCGCAGTGAACATCACTTGGTGACTCAACTTCAATTCAACATCTATCTGCGCTGCTCATGCGCCATTCCGTGCCGGTATCTGCGCCGGTTCTTCATTACAGCCATTAACAGTACCGAAGGCGCGAATCAAAATTTTCCATTTTTGGCTGTTTTTGATCACCACCAAAGAATTCCTTGTATCTCACTCAATTCTTCATCTATTGACACGATTATTATATGGATCTGCTCTAATAATTCATGTGCAATTACTGATAGAGAAAAATCCACGGAATTCTTCCAACCCGAATATTGGTATCTGGGAGTGCTCTGAGGGGTCAATCAAGCACTACTCATTCAGATCCTGGCCAATGCTGCTGGATTTTTGGGATGGGGGACCGGTATGCCATTCTGAATTATTGATAGAGCAAATAAAAGATGGCCCTGGTATATGTTGTGTAAGTTCGACTTCAAGTATTCTGCATGTGGGAAGAATGAATGTGCTATAT
The DNA here is from genome assembly GCA_029378375.1 of Mycena olivaceomarginata. NCBI lineage: Eukaryota > Fungi > Basidiomycota > Agaricomycetes > Agaricales > Mycenaceae > Mycena > Mycena olivaceomarginata. The sequence goes on along the minus strand of JARKIC010001750.1, from coordinate 28,777 downwards.
CTCACTGAGTTCTGCACCAAATCTAGTCGTGTAACGTGACGCTGGCATCGTGAGATATGCCCCAATGATATTCCATAGATTTCGTCGAGATACAGGTCTGGTGAATGCTCAAGCAACCCGAGCATCATCTGCCCCGAAATCGTTAGTACATTATGAATGCTCAGTCACGTCAACGGCTTCTCTGGACATCAGAGGCACCCTGCCTGAGCACACCCGCGGTCTATAGACCTCATCAATGTCGTTCCACACCCGCCGAACACGCTGCACAACGCGTAGGGGTATGTCGAGCATGAGAGAAATCTCAGTGGAGCTTAGGTGAAGTTTCTGTGACATATGAATCATGCGCCGCTTCAAATCGCGGGAATAGTGTTGCCGGAGAGGGACGGTACATTTCTTTTGCGCCATGGTGCGAGCACAGAGCATGGAAGGCGACGTGCAGCCAATATGATAAGCGGGACGTCACATTTGATGGTGGCGACATGATGGCCACATGAGACACGTTCGTATTATGGTTTTCGACGCGCCCCTCGCGTCAAATGCTATGGAATATCATTGGGGCATATCTTACGATGCCAGCGTCACGTTACACGAGTAGATTTGGTGTAGAACTCAGTGAGATATAGCACATTCATTCTTCCCACATGCAGAATACTTGAAGTCGAACTTACACAACGTATACCAGAGCCATCTTTTATTCGCTCTGTCAATAATTCAGAATGGCATACCGGTCCCCCATCCCAAAAATCCAGCAGCATTGGCCAGGATCTGAATGAGTAGTGCTTGATTGACCCCTCAGAGCACTCCCAGATACCAATATTCGGGTTGGAAGAATTCCGTGGATCTTTCTCTATCAGTAATTGCACATGAATTATTAGAGCAGATCCATATAATAATCGTGTCAATAGATGAAGAATTGAGTGAGATACAAGGAATTCTTTGGTGGTGATCCAAAATAGCCAAAAATGGAAAATTTTGATTCGCGCCTTCGGTACTGTTAATGGCTGTAATCCACGCATACTTTTTTCCATCTTCGCCATTACTCTTGCTCTTTCTCTTTCTCGATCCCACTCTTTTCCGGTCCAACTTTTCCACAGTTCAATCCAACATGTCATCGCACCGCTCATGATCTATGTTGCACTGGTGGTAGGCCAACTGTCTGTCTTGATCTACTTATCTCTCTGCCTTCTTCGGCGGCCAGTGTGCACTTCAAGCCATGTCATTCCACTGATCCCTCTGACTCTGGCTTTTATCAGTCTCTTCCACCTCTCTTCTGTCCTCAGAGGCTTCTGACTAGGTTCGAAATTTATACGAGTATAATAGGGTATCATATTATCCTTTCCACAAAAGGATTTATGCAAAAAAAAACTCCTCCGAAGCCCTCAAAATTGCAATGTTTGTAACCGTATTTCACAGCGGGGAGATTCACGCCGAGTGTTCCATCTTTTGCACGAAATCTAACTGGCCGGAAGTCCGGAACGCGCTCGTAGCTTCATGAGGGTCCTCCCAAACACTTATAGAGAACTGACCAAGTGCAAAGGAAGCAACTGATCGCAAGGTAGATATCGTTAGGCGCTCGCCGAACGGATCGGGGCTCAAGAACTCCACAAAAATCATTATAATTCAACACTGGGACTACACCCAAGTCGGGCAGGACATACGCTCTCAGGCGAGGCATTCAAAGGCGACCGTCTAAACAATCCCGCTCGGTCGTCAGTTCTTTCTCTACATCCCCAAACGAGCACATACCAGGTCGTTGAACTCGAGGTTCACGAAGTTTGGGACGTTGCCGTTCAACTAAACATATCTTTAGTGGCCAATGCCGGGGCCGGTGGCTAGAGTTGGAACTGACCGTGATTGATTTACCCGGTGCCCGCCCACACTCAGTTTCACTGTGTAAATAAGTGATCAGCACAACGTGGCTCGTGTCCTAGACCTTGTGGGTTTGACATACTTCCACAAGGTGCACCGGACGCCATTGGCGATCTGGACGCTGGAGACCGACGAGACGAACGGTGGGCTGAGCGGGATGCAGCCGGTAGGCACGGTGCCAGAGTACGTAAACTCTATGTCGGTGAGCAAGGAACTCCAGCGTACCCGGCAACAGCGCACCTTGGCCAAGATAGTTGACTGACAGCAATTTGAGTGCCTGGAGAAAACAAGTCAAGGATGGACGTACTGTCCGTGAAGAAGGTGATCAGAGCAGAGTCACGCTCCTGAACCTGGATAGTGGGTGTTCAAATCAAATGTATACCGGGAGAACCTGAGCATACAGCGGCGGCTGCAGCAGAGGTTGCAGCAGCGACGACGGCGCAGAAGAGAGCAGCAAAGCGAGCCATGAAGACAATGTAGAACAGAACAGGTGAGCTCAGGAGAAACCTAATCTCCAGGCAGCAGGGCTGAAGATTTTATAGTCAGGCCTCGGGCTCCTTATGGACTAGGTTCATAAACCCAGTGGCAACCTGAAACAACCACAGCGGTCGGCGTAATGGTGAGCTAGTGCGGTGGTGCTTACCCTGGGTAGCCTGGGGGTGATTCAAATCGTCCCGCTCCCGCACTGGCCCGTTGATCGCCGTAGCGACTTGGCTCCGATTCAGAACTGTACAGTTAACTCGCCGGTTTCGCCGTTTGACAAGGGAAAATCAGTTAATCATATCTATGAACTAATCCTACCTCAAAACATCATTTTTCTCTGCTTCCTTGAACCCTTGCTCAGCAAGCTCCGGCCAAATTCGAAATAGCCCGTGTTACGGGTCAAGCGGGCTGCAATTGGAATTCGATTGGCCGGTATGCGCGTACTACGGTGGATTGCGTGATGTCCGCAGGAAAGTTAGCTGGCCGCACGGAACTGGAGCAGGGGTGGCGATGCCAAGCGTAAGGGCGTCAGCGAAACTTGAAACTCTTTCCGATATGCATTTGGAGGGGCGTGGTACACTAGTACTGAGGCTGTGGTTGGGGACCTAGTTCACGTGCTGTATGTTTTGCAAACGAGTCGGCAAGGAGTTAAGAAATTTACTTGACCGATAGCCTGCGGTGGACAATGAGGTGAATTTCATCTGCGTGTCGCCCTAGTGGATTCACGAACAGAATGGAGTAGGGAATCAGAGGCCACGTTCACGGGCATAGGTAAGGTACACACCGGATTGTATCCCGGAAGATACGCGCGACATCGCGCACAAACTGAACCGAGAGGAGGAAGAATTACTGTATCATCCTATGGGAGCTTTAGCTGCTGGTCAAAAAATGCGAAGACGGCAGACATGAGGAGGCCTACGTTGCGATGTGACTTCCATAAAGCGGCTAAGGAAATCAGCTGTGGTACTCATCAAGGAAAAAAGTGCCGAGCGGTACAGGGACAGTTGAGCGAGACAGTAATGTATGTATGGAGTAAGTCCGGTTTACTAAACGGTCTGCTTTGTTTGAGTTGCACCTCCACACACTTGGCTTGTGCCTAGTATCGCCGTGCACGGTTTGTCAAGAACAGGAACTAACTTCCCCAAAGAAATTACGACGTCGGACCTTAACAATATGCGTTGTCAACAAGTTGATCTTGTGGCGTCTCAATGACCCTGTTCACGATCTCAGCAGCAAGCAGCTACTTGTCCTTCTTCCAACATCCTCGGCGACTGGTTCCCACCTAACTCAGCTTAAATTCAACTCTTCATCGCGAGTAATATCTGTAGAGATTTCGCAAGTTCTGAGCCACTTCTGTAGCCGAGCATTGGTATACAGGGCATATTCTATTTTGGCTGGCCGATCAGATCCCTATCGCAGCTTCGACACCTTCTCGAATCCCGGGAAGCACTGCCAATTCAAGTTTCGGGAATACAGAATTCAACCGCTCATCCGCGGACTTCATCCTCATCGCTGAAGGGTGCGGATCCAATTTCCTGCTGATTTTACCGCTGGTTAATCGCATCCGAGTCTTCATTATGTACAGCCCTCGGATCGTGATCCACCCCAAACTGAGTTCAACGACATCCCATCTCGTGGATCCCTCTGTCACCTAATGAATTAATATGGAGTGCATGCTAACCGAATGAACAACACTCTGCTATTACAGTAGTAGGTTCAACCTATGTGACCTGTGACCCCTTAGGTTCAACTTTCTGATGGTTCAGACAGGCTTGGGACGTGTGACTTATTTTTTTAAGGTTCAAACTTGATTTGGTTCACTTGCTTGCAACAAGCCGACAGACTGGATCTCCGACTTCTGGAAGTCACAAACGTGAGTACAAGCACAAAATGGGACAGAATATCTTACCAACTTCACTTACTGAGTGCCGAAGAAGAAAATCTGGTTTTTCGCGGCGCACAGGACCAAGTGTCGCTTGGTTCAGACCCTGTGGTGACCTGTGACCAAAATTAAATCGGTTCAGTTCTTCAGGGTCGGTGACCTGTGACCTGAACCTACGGCTGTAATAGTACAGTAGGGAACGGTTTCCAAGGGGCATCGCAAATGACAGCTCCCGCGTTGATGGCGTCGGTTCCCTTGGCACGGGCTACAGCACACAGAGAGAGTCTATTATACCGGGCTTTTACTGGACAAAAGCCCAGTGGAAATGAGTGGTCATGGGTTGAAGTGCGTGCAAACGCATGGTCACCCGTTTTAACTCGTCGGCACGCGTTTGCATGTCGTGTTCCACAAATTCCTCAACGCGTCGGAATTTTGACACAGTTCAACTTGGGTGCGTAGAATATTTCCAGTGTTGAAAACGCGTTGAAAAACACGTAGAAACAAGTGGGAACAAGTGGGAACAACCGCTGGTGGCTCTGAAAAAGCCGACATTGAGTAACATTCGACATTCCACGAACGGCCAAACGAATTTTCAACTCCCTCAGGACACACTTCTACTCACTTCCATGCGTGGAAACTGTCTGGGCGCGTGGTCACGCATGACAACGCGTTATAGAGTTGCACATATTCGATCCAGGGTTCTATCATTTTTCTATTTCTGTGTTTGCTGATTTCAATAACATTGAGGGCAAAAACGAACGCATCCGAACCGCGGTGACGAATGCCGTCTATATGTGCAACGCATCTGAGGTGCAAACGAGGTGAAGTTTGAGACAAGCATTACAGATGTAGACGAGATTCGTTTAGTAACACCGCCGTTTTCCGTGGGTGCGCTGATCTTTGCCGCGTGTAATTTTAGGGTACCTAGTTTTCGCCTCATGTAGAGTTCTCTGATTGGCCTGCTATCTTTGCACCCACCCTGATATGCCATGTTTCCAAGCCCACACAAAATTGTACTTCCGCTTCGCTGTTCATTTGATCCCCATGGAAATGTGGGATATCGTGACCGATCGCGATATATATAAAGGCGGGCCACAATATGTCGATTCTCAGTCCCCTTCGTCTGTGTTGACCTGGTGTCTTGTCTTTCTTCAACAACCTTTCCTCACTTCCTCCTTTGAAAGTTTTTCACTTCACCATCTTCCAATGGCTCGTTTCTCCGTGTTGTTCGCTCTCTTCGCCGCGTCTGTCGCTGTTGCTGGTGAGCATATCATGTTCAACCGATAATAAAAAACATTAATATATTTTGTGCTTTAGCGCCCCTCGGCCAGCGTGCTGCCACTGCCAGTAGTCTGGGAAGCATCCAGTGCAACGTTAACCGCTTGCAGATTGTTTCCTCTCTTGCTGCGACCACAAGGGCCGTCGGGAAGATCGACACGACGTGCGTCCACTTTAATTTGCGCGTCCTCGGCGATTGAACTAACTCTTACTTTCTTTGATCAGGGACCCTGACACCGCAACTGCCGTGAGCGCAGCCCAGGCTGGTCTCTCCAGCGCCAGCGACGGCATCAAAGCCATTGCTTCTTCGCTCGTCAGTGGCGGAGCACCCCCTGCTGATGCTCGCACCCAGGTTGGGACAGGTCTGACTGCTGCTCAGACTGCCCTGACTGGAATCACTGAGTTCGTACCTACATCTGGACCATACAGACCTTGTCGCTAATATTAATCCGTCCACAGTCCCACCGTCGCCGCCGCCGTCTCGGATGCACAGACCAAGCTGGCCACCACCATCAAGGACGGCGAAGCCGTCGTCGCAAATTGCAACTGAGGGATGGCGGCATGAACTGGGTTCGATGATTCGGACGCTCCTAGATTCTTAATTTAGGGATGTAATGGTTTTGAAAAAAATAGCATGCACGCAGACCTTGGTGTCATTCCTTTTGTTGCGAGTGAAACAGAGAAAGCATTGAACGGAACCGCCAGAACACAGCACAGGGCATGCATGGTTCAGACTCAAAAACTATCAACGAGGTTCACTGCATTCAGGCCCTTCCTCGGCTCAGCTTGCCGAGCTGCACCGCCATGAGGCGCGCTGAGCCGGGGTGTCGCGACAGAGTCTGCCGTGATGATGTCGGCAGACATACATCAGTCGAGGCGGGGTCGGCAGACCCTGCCGATCATGCCCTACCTGCACCTGCAGATTTTGTAAAATGTCAGCACAACATTTCTGAAGCTTGCCTGTGCTGTAGAAATGTACCCCATCCCGGCTCCTTAGTCCCTGGAATTCAGATATAGTGAGCGACAAGCTACTACGTTTCTTCCTGCGTACGAGCTTTCAGCGCCGCCATTGTCGCACGCCGCCCACTACTGGCTGCTCACCTGCCGCGACCGCGCCAAACATTACTCCGGGGCTCAGAGCGCATCCCGCGCTATGGAAAACCCTCCTGCACCATGCGAAATGCATGTGGTTCCCGCCCTCAGCACCGCCATAGCTTCCACTGCTCCCCTACCCCGGCGGCTCGCTACCCCGGCTTGCCCCGCTTATTCCGCGCACGAGGCATATTCCAGGGCTCGTAGACATTCTTTGTGATGCCCTCCACACGCTGCACACGCGCTCGCCACCAGCCGCTGTGGTGCGGACACAGCGCACACTCCCCTGGCTCGCACTGCTTACACTTTGCTATCTCAGGGCTCGGGGATGTTCCTCGAGATGACCTCCCCACGCCACGCATGCGCTTGCTGCTTGCCGCACAGACACAGCGCACGCTGGCCCGCCCCCTCTGCGCATTGCGTACTCACCGCCCGCGCTGGTGTGCGGACCTGGCGCACGATCCCCGCCTTGCATTGCGTACCCATGTGCGCCTTGTCTCATGGTGCTACACGCACGAACATGTCCGCCGCCCGCCGCCGTTGCGCTGGCCTAGCGCCGGCCGACCTGCCCCCACCACACTTTGCGTCACTTTGCGTTGGAGGCGTAGCCTCAGGTAAGAATCGGCGGGGCCTGGTGTCGGCTAGGCAGGGTCTGGTGGAGATCGGACGGGCGAGCTGCGAACAGCCGCGATGCGGAGAAAGCCAAGGGTGGATGGATGATGTGTGTCTACTCTGTTCTAGCCAAACAACCGCTCTCGACCCGATATGGAACGCGATGTGGGGTGCAGACTGCACCACCACATGTGCCCCCCCCCCCGTGTGGACACGGCGCCCTCGTCGTGTCACCCGACTGTCCCCCCCCCCCTCGTCGTCCCCTTCTGCGTGTTTGTCACCTCCACCAACGTCTTCGTCGTCCTCTGCGTCCTCTATCCTCAACTCCTCCAAACCCATCGCCCACTCCCGCTGTAGCTCGTCCAGGATTGTGCCCCTCCTCGGGATGAATTGCCGTAGGAGCCTCGAGCTGAACCGGCCGCTAATCAGTAGGCCCTCGAGGGTCTCGATCTTGTACGAATTCCGCGCGCGGCTGGTGACACGCCTGGGCGCCGACCACATCGGCACCATCTTGCGCTCGACCAGGAATGTCGCGCCCGTCTCGTACTTCGTTACGTACTGCTGTACCAGAGATCCGGTCTTGAATATGACCTCCTTGGGCGCACGTGCGAGGACTTTCTTGTCGAACTGAGCCTTGCGGCGCACCGCGTGGTTGACCATCTCGGCATAGCCGTCCGTTCGGAGTTGGCCCATGTATGCCATCTGGAGGCCCGCGTCCACCTCATCGACGGGAAGCACGGCTTCAATCGATCGGCGTACGCGCGGTGTTGATGACCAGTCCGTATAGGAGCTCATCTGGAGAAAATTTCAGCGCGGGAAGAATGCGATTATTGAGAGCGAAAACGGCGGCCTCGAGGTGCTGGGGCCAGTTCTCTGGTAGGTCCTCCCACTGCATCTTGTCGTAATTGTCCTCCCCGAGGCCTGGCGCGCACAGGCGCTTCAGCCTTCCCAGAAGTTTCGAGTTCATGCCTTCGAGAAGGCCGTTCACCCAGGGTGAGTACTTCGGCACGATGTGCAGCTCGACGCCCGACTCCTTGCACAGCTTCCGCAACTTCCAGTTGTCGAACTCCGGCCCGCCGTCGCACATGTAGGTTTCAGGCCGCCGAAAATTACCCCCACACGTCGCCCAGTGTCTTCACCGTTGTGTCTCCTGATGCAGCTGTGGTTAGCGGCCTTACCCAAAGCCGCTGCGCAAACACATCCATGTTCAGGGACAGCTTGTAGTACCCGCCCTTCCCCCACGGCATGGACAACGTGTCGCCGACCATTAACTCGAATGGGTGGCGGCGCGTTATCGGCTCGAGTAGCGAGTGGACGTGCCGCGCTCCGAAGTTCTTGCAACGGCCGCACTCAGTGATCGCCGTCACGATCGACTGGTCGAGCGCAGGGCAGCAGATACGGTCGAGTAATTGCACCTTGATCATATCGCGGTGGAAGTGGCCGTTACGCTCATGCACGTCGCGTGCGAGCACCACAGCTTCGAGCTTCGTGATGCACTCAACCTTTGCGCGTGCTCGGACAGTCTTGGGTCCGAGCTTCCACAACTTCCCGTCCTCGATGAAGTAATCGAGGGCACGGTGGCGCGCGCGTTTCCGCTCGCGCGGAGATGCGCCATGGTCGAGCTCGAGTAATGCGGAAACGACTTGCTGGAAGATGGGTTCGTCGCGGAATCTGTTGAGCAAGTCAGAATACTGAGTTTCCTCGGCGATGTGGAAGAATGCATGTGTAAGGCCAGTTCACGCTTCCCAGTCTTCGCAGACGGTCCACTCGTGCCCGTCACCCGGCGCTAGCGGTACACCAACGAACTTGCGGCTCAGGCCATCGGCGACAACATTGCCCTTGCCGGAGCGGTGACGCACGTCGACTATTTGGTGGTCTGTGACAACCTCCCGCCAGCGTGCGTGCGTAGCATTGAGGCGGTCGTTGAGTAGATGGTCGCGAAGGGCCTGGCAATCGGTCTCAAGTTCGACTGGGAAGCCCCAAATCAAGTCCGAGAACTTGTCGAGGCTGTATTTCAGTGCAGCGAACTCGAGGAGGAACGGCTTGTACCGTTCCTCCGATGCTGAGGTGCGCTTTGACGCAAAGCCGACTGGGTGGAGGCGCTTGGTCTCCTTTCCGTCCGCATTGACTGTGACGTGCCACTGTGACAACATCCCAGCAAACCCGTACTTGCTGCCGTCCGTCGTGACGATGAATGGACGGCCGTCGAACATCGGCCCTTTGAGTACGGGCTCCTGCGTCAACGCAATCTTTAGCGCTAAGAATGCGCGCTGCTCTTTTGCCCCCCATGCGCCTGCGAGAGCGTGAGATTTCATCGCGTGTCGGAAGACACCTTTGCCCTTACATCGTGGAACCTCCGCCGCGCGAATCAAGTCGGTTAGTGGTTGCGCTATGCCGGCGTAGCCTTTAATCAGCGTACGAAAATAGCCTGTCAAACCCAAAAATGCGCCCAGATTCTGCAAGTCGCGCGGCGTCTCCCAGTCCACAACCGCCGTGAGTTTGGTAAGGTCGGGCTTGATGTCATCGGGCCCTACACACCCGCCGGCGAACATCGCCTCAGTGACGAAGAACTTGGATTTGGCGGCAGATAGTGTTAACTTGCTTTCTCGGCATCTGGTGAATAAAGTGCGCAAATCAGCGAGTGATTCACCAAAATCGTCCCCAGCCATGCCCCCATCGTCGACAAACAGCTCAAAAAGGTTGCCGACGAGGTTGCCGAGCTCCGCTGCCGTCATGTTGGCAAACGTCGATGGCGCGCCTGTGAGCCCGAAGGGCATCCGCTTGTAGCAGAAGTAGCCGCGGCCTTTGACGTAAAAACAGATGTATGGTTGGTCTTCTTCGCGGATGGCACACGCGTAGAAGCCCGACGCGAAGTCGAAGGTGTGCACCCAGCGGTGGCCACTGAGGCGCTGCTGCTTGGTGCGAATGTCGCCCTGCGGCATGGGGGCCACCTTTGTCGCGTCATTCAGAGCTTTGAAGCTCTGACATACACGCCACTTCTGCTCCTCGGCTGCGTCGGCGAGTTTCGGGGGGTTGGGCGTCCCTTCAAACTTCGTGTGAAACGCCGTCTCGAAGCCGCTTGCAACACACTGGTCGTCGACCCGGCGTTGTAACTCTTCGATGGTGAGTCCGTTCCCGTTGTGTGCTTTCTGTGCAAGCGTCGTGGCCCCGCAACATTTGACGTCTGCGGGGTTGATAGGCCGAATTACATCGGCATCAAGCATTTCGTCAATAACCTTGTTGAAGAAGATGTGCTGAGGGGGACTTAGCGGCCTTTGGCTGATCTTCGTCTTGAATTTCGCGCCTTCGGGCACGTCAAGCCGATGCTCTGCACCGGGCACGGCGTAGACTTCGCTCATAGACAGCCCAAACACGTCGACGAACTCGTTGAGGAGCTCGTCGACCTGCCGACGTTCGTCCGTGCTAAGGTCCTTGCCGATGGTGATTCGGCGCTTGACCTCGGCCATGCGGCGCGCGTCTCTTGGGTTGGTCTTGTGGGTGAAGAGTGAACGGTCTGCACTGCCGGCGGACTCTGGCTGCTCAGCGCCCAGGTCGTCGCGCGCATCGCCTGCGGCATCATCGAAGTGCCAGATCTCGGCCCAATCCCGCGCTGGTTCGCCGAGGTTAGGCACCCCGTCACGAAGGTGAGGCAACTGACTGTCAATGTGGCTGTCAATGTGCGGCTTTGGTTTTGATTTCCAGGTAGATTGTACTCCCCTGGAAGGGGTTCGCGAGGCCCCTTCAGAGTGTCGCGCGCGCGAAGCTCCGAGCTTCGTAGAATCTTCCTTTGGCAATTTTGTGCGAGCCCTGGGCCATGTCCCGCTCTGACTCTCCGGCTTGTGGTTGCGTCGGGGCTTCCTGCTACCAGAGGCGTCAGTACAGTTGATTGTGTCCCTGTCGAGGTGCGGCGGGACTTCCCTCGAGGGGATTCGCGAAATCCCCTTTGAGTTTGTCGCGCTAAGCGGCACGTGGCCGCACGTGGCCGCTCTGACTGCTCTTGGAAATCACCCGCATCCTCTTCCTCTCCCTTGTCTCCTCCTTCGTCCGCTCCCTCCCCTCCACTCCTCCCTTTGCCAGCGCCTCCAGCGCACTCCTCGCCTCCACTGCAATCCTCCGTTGCTCCGCCGCTGCCGCTCGCTCCAGCTCCTCGCCCCTCCGCATCCTCTCTGCACGTCGCTCCGCAATTGCTTTCCGGCGCAGTGCGCTTGGCCTCAGCGTCTGCTGCGCACGCTTCGTGCCCTGCTGCTCTCCTCCTTCCTCTGGTACAGCGACCACGGGATCTCCCGCCGCCTTGGGGTCTGCGTCGCCGCCTACCTTTCTCCGCGTCTGCTGCGCTCGGTCGATCTTCTGACGCAGGCACTCCCGCTTGCCCTCACCTGTAGATTCCATATAACACCTCTAGTTAGAGGTGCTGTGTACATGTAGTTGCCCTCTCTAACTAGAGGCTCTTTGAGTGGATCCCCCTATGCTGCAGAATATGCTGCGAATATGCTGCAGGTATTCTGCAGCATATGCTGTATTTGCACTTAGAACTCTCGTTTGCAGTGAGTCTTAGGTAATCCTGATTACGCTGGTCGCCGCCCCGACGGCGGGAGGCGCGATTTCCCAAAAAGGAAACACTCCAGAAAAAAAAAGGAAAAATCACAAAAAAAATAGTGGCAACTACTACAATTACATCAAGTTACTCCTCTCCCCCCCGTGGGGCGCCGTCCATCGCGAGCATGGAGATCTGGTACAGCAGACCCGACACCGCCTCGTCCCTCGCATCATCCCCCTCATCATCCTCCCCCATTTCTGGCCCACGGCGACGCGCATCCGCGGCCACCTCCTCGGCCTCAGCTGCAGCAGCCCCCGGATCCAATTCCATCGCGGCGCCCCTCTCACCTGCGCCGCCATCCACCTCCACCCCATCAGTCGGTGCTGTGGACGCCAGTTCCGCCTGCAAGGCTCGCAGGCGATTCTCCACCTCCCGCCGCTCCACCGCCACACCACACTTCAGCGAGCCTGTGAAACCCGGCTCAGCAGCCAGCTTCGTAAAATTCCTCAGATGGCCTGCATCGAAGCGCCCACGCCGCCCCCGGTACAGCCGCAACTGCACGGCCATCATGGTGTCCGTCTCCGCGTCCTCTTCTGTCTTCCCCGTGCCATCCCGCAGGTTCGCCTCCATCCGTCGAAGAAACCGGTTTTCGTCCCGGATCCACGTAACCACGCGCTGAATCTCGATATTCAAGCGCTGGATCTCTTCGCGCGCGCGCAGGGTCTTGAAATAGCGATCCATGGCCAAGCGGTAGGCCGGTCGCGTCCACGGCCGCGATTGCACCTCCGCCCGTGTGTCGCGCAGGATGTCGAAGTCGGCAAGGAAGGCGTACTCGACCACCTCCTCCCACGTAAGTTTCGGCATTGGGGGCTCCAGCAATGCGGCCGCATCGTTATACCGATCAATCGCATTCTTCACCGCCTTTGAACGCGCCTGTAAGGCTTTGGCAATATGCTTACGCATCTTGTATCCTACCGATCTCGTCAGCACTACCCTTGGAGTAAGTGATCTCCTGCACGTACCAGTCTCCGACTGATTCATCTTCGTCAGCTCGAAGATGCGCTCCACAATTAGGAGCTCCAGCGCATCCAGAGCGAGCTGGTACTTCCGCTGCTTTATCGCGGTGACAGTCTCCATCCACTTCGGCGATGCTGGCGTCCATCGTTCCGCGATTGCTAAAATGCTCTCCAGCTCCTGCACTTGTGCCAAATCCTTCTCCGTCTTCTCTTGCGCATGGCGTCTCGCCAGTTCTGCCTTCGCCACCCCCGGCGTGTATGTCCCATCGTCACCCCTTGCGCGTCTGGCCTCAGCTGCTACGACCAGAGATTTCGCTCTGGAAACCGCCACGTCAATTCCAAAAGCCGTCACGGCAGGGAATTCCGAATGACTTACTGACTTGCACCCAGATTAACCAATTTCTGAACGTATTCCATCTCCAGCGTCTCCGTATTCGTCTTGGCGGCAGCTTTCAAGCCGAGAAGGTAAGCCTTCTCCTCCTCTAACCACTCGTGGAACGTCTTCACGCCGTCAACGCCCTCCTGTCGCATCCACGCGCGCAACGCAGGCTCGGTCTTCAAGATCGCCAAAGCCTGGCGATAGTTATTGCATAGAAATTTGCCTTCAAAGGCAATAAGCGCATGTACACACCACGAGGTAAAGATACGACTCACTCAAATTGGCGTACGTCTCAAAGCTGTCAAAGTGTTTCGCGTACGTCGTTATTTCCTGCTGGCGATGGAACCTGCTCGCATAGCGGCAGGATTTGGCGAGTCCGTTGGAGCGCGAGAAGAACCGTTCGCACCCCTCCAGATCTTCCAGCCCCATCCCCTCGACGTAGGTCGCCAGGAACCGCAGTTGGCATAGGCGGTTGTGGGCGTGGCCGTGGAAGGAACCCACTAAACATTTCAGTTTTTTCTCCCGTGCCTCGTCCCCGAGCTCGCTGTTGGCGACGGTGGCCTGGAAGTGACAACCGACGTCGTAGCCAGCGCCGAGCCCCATTCCAAACGCCCCCAACAACTCCTCCACCACCGCCAGAGGGTACTTCGCCCTGCCAAACCAAGTGAGCCAAGTCACTAAAAAAGCGCCACAGCATACTCACAGCTCCCCACTCTTGATCATGTCTGCAATCACCAGCACAAAACCATGCCGACAAAGCGCCAGGAAAATCCCCGTCTCGTCGAAAATCCCCCACATCTTCGACGTGACGTCGTTGATCATGTTTTTCCATCGTTCTGCACAGGGATTATCCTCGTCCTATCGCAATCAGCCGCTGCCAGCTTCCCTGACGTATCCGCAACGTACCGTGTTCGTTGCCTCCATCGGCAGCCTATCGCCCAGCCTGCTCTTGGCCCATCGGTCGACTCGCTCGCGGGAGATGTAGTACCCATCACTGGCATCGCGGCTATCTTCACGCTCGCTCGACCTTGCCAGTGTCGGCTCTCCTGTCTCGTCTTGGGCCATGGAGGACTTGTCGCGCCTCAGAACGCGCTTCAGGGAATCGTTCCCGTCCATGGTCGACAGCATTTCGAAGATCAGCGCGTCCTCGCCTTCCAGCTTGTACATGCACGCCGGGCAGGCGTGCTTCATGCGCCAGGAGGAGTCGCGGCCGAGGGCCGCCGTCACACGGTCGTCCGTGCGCCGGCGGATGTCGAGATACAAGTCGTACGAGATAGAGAATTGTTGACACAGATACGGGCGGTATGGTACCTGATAAGCAGAGTCAGGCTCATCATAAAAATGATAAATACATACGTACTCCGTGTATATCACAGAGGGACTTCACAAACGCCTGAATCGCGAGGTGAGGGCAGCGCACATGCATCACACGGTACGTTTCGAGCACCCGTATCTTGATCGCTACGGCGGGGTTCCAAGGCGCGCAAGGCATCACCCCATGTAGAATCAAGCCCGGAGCGATACCCTTCGCACGAGAATCGAGAGTGAGTTCTACGTCGGTTGCTTCTAATTGCACTCAGTCAGTTCCAGGGGCTCACCGACTTTCGACCACTCACCAAACATATCGATGACATGAATGCGATACACATCATCCATGGCCGCGTCATCGTCAGATCTCGGGCGTGCAGGCATTTCTGGCTCGGCACACATGCGAATGTAGGCCGATACCATTTCAGGCATCTGGCTCAAGAACTGGCGGTTCCGGATTTCGGTGCGGTCACGGCGGGTCCTCCAGTCGGCCTGCCTTCGACTAGGGTCAGTCCCAACTCATTAATTGTGGAACAAAAGGCCACAAACCTATATTTTGTCCGTGTGTCCTCGTCGACCCAGTCCTCCTCAATCCCGTCCTCCAACGAGCCCAGCTCCCCTCCAGCATGACTCAACTCGATACGTTCCGAGCCTCCAAGGACGTCGGCCATGTTGACGACGTTAGGAAAGTCCGGGAGTTCACCAGGATTGAAATCATCGTCTTCGGCCAGAGACTGCAGATGCTCCAAGTTCTCCCGCTGCCCGTCCTCCATATCTAGGATGTGCTTGGTAATTGAATGGTTCCAGCTGCAGCCTACGCACTGCCCAACCGAGCTCGTAAAGCCTCTTCACCATTTCGCCGATAATCGTCTACTCCCCGCCTCGACAAAGTTATCTTCTGGGCGGCTGGGCGACGATGGATCTGAGTTGACTTGCGCTCAGTTCCCAAAAATCGCATTTTCGTGGAGCTGGCGCCGGATTTGCGCATCCCGCTGGGCCTTTGCATGCTGAAAAAGGGAAAGTCACAGTGTGACTGAGCGCGTTTGTGTACCTCACGTGCTCGCCACCAGCCTTCCTCCTTCCCAACTCCTTCCCGTTCCAGTCATGACGCGTAAGTCCCATTCCTCAAACCCTCCCCCCTCCTCCCCCCATCCGCCTGCAGAGATCCGCCCCTGGAACTCGAATGGCGTGATTTCCCGCCTGCCTCCTTTCCTCTTTTTGAACGCTTGCTGACCAGCCGCTCAGCGATCGCACTTCCTCGCCGCACGCTGCGGTCCGGCAAGGAATTCTCGGCTTTCGACCTGGCGCTCGGTCGAGCTATCACACCATCTGTGCAGTTTGACTTTGGCGTCGCACTCGAGCAGCGCCTTTTAGAGCAAGAAGCCACCGGTCTCTGGGACGAGGATCACACCGAGCATCCCGTCGATCCTGTCGATACCCCCGTCGATACCCCCGACTCCCCGCCTTTGCCACCCTCATCGTCGCCTTCGGGACTTCACCCCGCGCCTCTCTCTCTGGCCTCTACGTCGACCCTCTCAGCCAAGGATCACAATAAGCAAAAGTCTAAAGCGCGTCGCGAGAAGAAGCGCCAACAGGCGCGACTCTCCGCCGGTACCCCCACTCAAGGCCGTTCATCACAAGCGCATCGCGCAGGCCAAGGCCTCTGCCCTCGACATCGCCCTCGACACCGCCGCACTCCCGCACTCGAAGCCTGCCTGGGTGGGCAGCCGCACGGCCGAGGACGAACCTTTCGACTTTGAAGATGTGGTCGCACCCCAAGCTGAAGGTACCGGTCTCGGGGGCGTTTCTTACACGCAGGAGGAGGTTGATGCCCTCAGTGGCACTCAAGGCTTCACATACATAGGCTGGCTTGGAGAGTGCGTCATATTTGCGCCGCGCTGCACCGTGCTCACCTCACTACACAGGCTTACCGTCCCCGTTGTCGACAGGCAGCGCCGCGTGGTCATCACTCTGGGCGGAATGCCCCGAGACAGGGCGGGGTGGAAGACAGTTACCGAGGGAGCTGCAGCCCTTCTCCGGGAACGCGTCTCGCGACTCCGTCTCAGCGACGAGCGGCTACACCATCGTCGCGCCCTTGACTCGTTTCCTGCCTTGGCGCGCGGCTGGTCGCACGGCGGGGGACAGACTGAGCCTGGCGAGCTGTGCAACAATGTCGCCAACACTCGGGTCACCGACGAACTCCTCGCCCACCCATACTTCCGCCGCATCGCCCTCTTTGCCAACAGTGAGTCGCTGCCAGTTTATTTTTTTGGTCGCACTTGCGCTAATGCCCATATAGTGCTTTTTGCGATCTGGGCACCACTGCTATTCGCGTTCTATACTATACAGATGGGGCTACTCGCAGCCTGGAAGCCCATGCGCCGGAACTTTGCAGGCAGCGTCTTCGCTGCCTGCACCTTCAATTTCGGGCCGCGCGCCATCTGTGCGTCGCATCTGGACTACGCCAACCTTTCGTGGGGCTGGTGTGCCATCACTGCCCTCGGCGACTTTGACCCAGATCTCGGTGGACACCTAATCTTGTGGGACCTGCGCCTTGTAATCCGTTTTCCCCCGGGCTCCACGATTCTCATCCCATCCGCTGTAATCCGCCACTCCAACGTCCCGGTTCGCGCCCATGAGTACCGCGCATCCTTTGTTCAATACACCGCGGGAGGCCTCTTCCGCTGGGTCCGCAACAAGTTCCAGACGGACGAGAGTTGGGAGCGCTCGGCGACGAAGGAGGAGAAGATAACCCGCGAGGAGGAAAACAAGCGCCGGTGGGAGGAGGGAATGAAAATGTATAGCGTACTTGACGACATGTGAATAAATGTTGAATAGAGATAATTGCGTATCCGATCCACGAGTGATTATTACAATAGAAAGCTTTGCAAGGACTTATAAAAGCACTATTGCGCTGTACCGGGTCGGTCGGCCGATGCGCCGATATCACGAACACGTTAACGGCCGAAAGCAAAATCCCTCAATAAAAGATTCCTCCACGACTTTGGGAGGTAAAGATTTGGCGTATGGGCTCTTGAAGCCATCACGTTCATTCTGGGATTTTTTGGAATAATTTTGTGCGAGAAGGAAAGTGAAGTACATCGGACGCATCCAGACCCACTCCTTGCCTTATTAGGGTACCGCTTTCTGTTCTGACCTCCACCACCTTCAACAGGAAGTCCAAGTTCCAATCCAACCCAACTCCAAATTGCATTTGCAACCACCCCCAATGAGTACTGTTGAAGATGTCCCGGCAAATGGGTCGACTTGGACCCCTGTGGAGGCCAAAAAGGACCCAAAATCCAAACGGCACGCAGAGGCGCAGGAGAGATACCGGGAAAAGTGCGTCCCATATTATATCGGACAAACCTTGCCTCCAACTCCTACATTTCAGAAATCTCGAGACCACGCGGGCCAAAGCACGCGAGAGGATGCAAAGGTAGGATTTTCCATTTGGATTCACCGTGTGCGTAACCTCCTGTAACCTCCTCAGACTCCGAGCCAATCGTACCCCCGAACAAGTCCTGAAGGCTTCCGAAAATCGGCGCAGTAGTGACGCAGACTACAATGAGCAGTGCGTGTCACCCCCTCTCGACTGGATGTCAAGCTGACTATTACTGGCAGTCGTCGCAGGCTGTGCGCGCCCTCCTTCGGTGTCGAGCAATTAACTTGTTCTGACATTTCACAGGAGATTCGTTGGAAAATATGGACCCCTTCACTACTTGGATTATTATTGTCCTCAGTACAAGCTGCAGGGAAAGAGGCATCTCGTCGGACTTCGGTTCGATGATCTCGAGAAGGAGATGAGAAAGAATAAGGGGAAGACACAGAAATAAAATTGATCGACTTTTATGTAGGCACAACTATGTCCGCTATCATAGTGAACGTCGGCGAGACAATGGAAAGTGGTTCCCAATGTGTTTGTGTCACCGGTGTCTTGACTTAGATAAGATCCTGTAGCGATAGCGCGAAATCAGGCCGAGGATCTTCACGTGCCATAAACGAGCTTGGCGCTTGCTTCACGTGCCGTAAACAAACTTGTTTCTCGTCCTTCCATATCCTCCCATCGCGTTTGCGGGATACCTTTCAAACCCAACCCAGAGAACTACAAGAACGACAACGAGCACGACGCGAACCCCAGGAAGCATTGGTATCTGATTTTGGGGGTGGGTTTATTTACCAAAAAGTGCGTGCAGAAGTCTTTGTTCCGCCTCCGTGTTGCGTATTCTGCAGGACCGACACGGAAAATCTGGCCGCTCCGCACGAACATTTTGATTTTCTTCAAGAAAAGTCACGCCTTGCGCAGATGGAAGCGGCACTGCATGCGGCGCCACACCGAGGATGACCACAGCAATCCCCGCCACTGCTCGGACCCAGACGACGGCGAGGATGATGGCGATGATGCCGAGAGCGTGGCGGATACTCCCCCGCGTGCTCACTCAGCTGCCCCGTCGGTTCTGCGCAGCACCCGTTCAATTGGGCGTGCAGCGAGTGCAGCCGCCAGGCTTCGACGCCAGCCCCGGTAACACGGCTGACACGGACCACACTGACGACTGATATGCCACCACTCCTCTACGGCGTCGAGGGGGACCAGGAAGGCATCAACTGTCGGGATGCCTCGTGCTCAGCTCAGCCGCCCTTGCAGTTCCGCGTGGCACCCGTTTCAGCGCCCACAGGTACTACGTCACCCGCGACCAACTCGACCGATCTGGCGTCCAATCCGTGACACCCGCCAATCCACTCGGACAGACGTCCCCCGCTGCAAAGCTGCCGCCGTGGAGCCAGCGCCTCGGCTGTGCTGCCGGTCAAGCGCGAAGCGCCCCTCATCGCTTAAGCGCGAGCCTCCAGCCTTCCCAGTCAAGCGCGAGCACCGGTCATTGGTTAAGCGCGAGACCCCAGCTTCCCCGGTCACCAAAATACCCCTGTACTGCGACATGTCCTGACTCGGAGCTGACGGACCGCGAGGTGGACCAGGGAGACGTCTTCATGGCTCCGGCGTCTCCTGTGCCTATGCCGCCCACCATCTCGCCCACAGCGAGCACGGTTTCCTCCCTGTCCAGCGACTCGTCGGATTTGGGAGTGTCGAGTTCTGTCCGCCCTGCCGCGCCACAAATGGGGGCCGCCGGTCCTTCCAGCAGGAGTATGGGATTGGGCGAGTCAATTTCAGGCGCCCGCCATGCCCCAAGACAAATGGGAGCCGCCCCTCCCTCCAGCATCAGTTCCCCCGGCGCAGGTGCGCCCGCCGCTTCCACAGGCACCAGCTCCATGCGCGTGCTTTTTAACAGCACCACGCACTGGTTGTACCCAGACCCGTAAGTGCAGAAAATATCCCACCACGAGCCTACACTGACTTTTGCCACAGGATGCAAGTGTTTGCAGAAGTGAATCCGGGAGAGTTGTTACAGGTCGTTGGGCAGGAGGAGGTTGTGGAGTACTGTGCTGGGCAGAGCGCAAGGTTGGGCTCGTAGTTACGTAGTTTGGTGTATGCGTTTGAGGTTTTTTCGTATATGATGTGGTTTCTTGTGATGTTTTTTTTTGTCGCCCGAAAATGAAGGACTTGCGAGTGGTGAAAAAAAGGTGCAAGTGGTGAAAAAAATGTGCAAGAAAAAAGTCCCTATACCGGGGCTCGAACAAAATACCAGATGGTACAGGGGTCCCGAGCGCGCATTAAGTAATCCGTATTTAATCTGCGCTCGGAACCCCTGCACCATCTTGGTATGGGGGTTCCATGCTACTGATGCTAATAATATATTGTTATGTCATCCCACAGGCCGTAAGTCTCACAGGCCGTAAGTTTGATCCATAATCTCCGTCTCCGTGTGTCTAATTTTGACGCTACCGTAATGTGTGGGCGCCAGGTTGCCACGTTGTGTCTTCTGGTTCCACGCTCCTTGGACTCGCACTCTGGGGCGCGTACTTTTTGGTTCGACTCTCTGGCTAATGGACTCCAGTGAAGATCGTCGCGCGCGTGGTGTTTGGACCTACCGGCACGTGGTCTGGGGCACAAACAGGCCGCAACTTAGGTCTGTGTATCAAAAAACTGGGCTTGTTTCTGGGAGCACTTCACGGGTTCCCTGGACTTTCGGGACTCGTACTATGGCTACTGGCGACTCAGATGACGCGGCTGGGCTTGGAAATCGACGAGTTGTGGACTTCGACCCCGAAGACCAAGACTGGGAAGACGAGGACGATGTGCAGCTCGCAGGGCTCGGGACGACTACGCACCGCAGTCGCCATCGCACCCGCCGCTCGATTCCGGTCCGGAAACATCGACTCGTCAAGCGTGGGGCAAACTCTCGAGTGACAGCAGAGAAAAAGCGGGCAGTTACGGGTAACCGCGCAAAGGCCCTCGCGGCTGATATCGAGCTGTGGGAGGCAGACCGCGAGGAGCATGCGAATGCACTGGCTGAAAAGCACGGCTTGAAGGTGAAGGAAGTCCGCCGACGCATGCTCTCGTCGACGACCTTCAAGCCCCGCCGCAAGGTTAGCACGTATAATGCGAAGATCTCGCGCATTATGACAGACTTGAATGAAGGTAAGCGGCTTGTCTGGACGGCTGTGGGGTTGAACTGACATACCTCTAGGCCGTGGCATGGGGGAGCGGTACACCATGCCGGAAGTGAAACGGATGGTGCGCGAGGACCCCTCGATGCTCGAGGCGTTCACGGAGGAGGAGGTCGAGGAGATGGTGAGGGAGACCCTCGCCAACCGCGACAGCCAAATCGCACGGGACGCGGGCGAATAATCTCGCAGCGTCAGCAGACGCGAGACGTACGCTGGAGCGTCTGATGGTGGAGGTACGAGAGTGCGTTTGGGTGCAGTTTGGAATACTGACGAGACGACCAAGATCACTGCGCTGGCAGGAGCGCGCAGGGATGATTGGCTTTGCGATGTTTTCGCGGGGCCATATCCACGACAAGACTATCCCCGTGACTATTCAGTCATGGGGCGCACTGGAATTCATTCGGGAGGTGCTCAAGAGAGACCCCGCAGACGTCGCGGCCCTGTTCGAGCTGTGGGCGGTGAGCAGAGAGCGAGGTACGTCGTTCTCCAAGGTGGCGCACGGCGCGGGGACTGACACGTGGAACGCAGGAGAGACGGGGGCGGACACCTTGGCAGGCATTCAGAAGGAATGCACCGCCATCATCAAGGCTGGGCTTCGTAAGTCGTTCGGGTGTAAGGAGTGAAGGCCCTTACTGATGATCGTGTACAGAGAATATTCTGGGCCGTACGAAGGTCGCGATGAACTACGAGAGTTATATCAAGTCGCTCGTGCTGGGGAAGAACGTCGGCATCGTGAACTGGCCGCAGGGGGTCGACTTCAAAAGGATGTCTTTGCAGGCATCGGCGCTGCGGATCCTGTACGACTCCTTGAAGTGCGGGACAACGAGGTGGAAGGTTCTGAGCGCAGGGGAGAAGAAGCAGCTGATAGCGAATCACGACGCTATGGTGGCGGTGGGGGAGGGGGGAGGAGAAGAAGCGGAAGTCGAGGCCCGAAGAGGACAGTGTCGAAACGGGGAACGCACGAACAACGGTAGTGAGGGCGAGGAGGACGAGGACGAGGACGAGGGGGACGTCCATGTCCAGGCGAAGCCGCGCGGGGGGTGCGCGGTGACGCAGGGCGCGGGGTCGGGGCGGCGGGCCAGGACTGAGGCGGATGATAGGGAGGGGGACGTCGACGAACTGGAGGACGAGGAGGACGGGCCGCGCAAGCCCATCGCACAGATGTCGGTGGAGGAGAAGCGGGCAGTGGCTGCTGAAGCTGGGGCGGGCGACGCGGAGGAGGCAGGAGGGGAGGAAGAAGGATGGGGAGGACGGGAAGAGGCCTAGGCAGAGGGAGAAGGAGGGGAAGGGCGGGAAGACCAAGGCGACAGCGGAGAAGGCCGCGTCGGGTGGGAAGGGAAAGAGGAAGCGCGTGGACGAGACGACGAAGCCCGCGAAGCGCAAGAAAGGGGGGCCAAGGCGACGAGGGGAGTGGCGGAAGGAAGAAGAGGCGCGCATCGGACGACGACGACTGACACTGGGAGGAAGCAGAAGAAGCAGCGGGTTGAGGAACCGCCGCTGAAGCCGAGGCCCAAACCGACGCCGGCATGGAGAGGGGCTGCGGCGTCATCAGTCCAACACAATCCACACCGAGCACCAGTGATGCACGAACACCAACGGACTCCGGCGCTGGGGGGAGCGGGACGAAGGTGAATATGGTCCGCGGGGTAAAGGGGCGCAAGGGGCCTCCCGGGTGGCGACCGGCCATGGACTAAGGGTGCATGTAGGGTATTTGTTTCTTGTTGAGTATTTTACAAGTATTTGTTCTGTATTTTATCTGTCTTTTTCCGTCTTTTTCTGGAGTGTTTCCTTTTTGGGAAATTGCGCCTCCCGCCGTCGGGGCGGCGACCAGCGTGATCAGGATTACCTAAGACTCACTGCAAACGAGAGTTCTAAGTGCAAATACACCATATGCTGCAGAGTACCTGCAGCATATTCGCAGCATATTCTGCAGCATAGGGGGATCCACTCAAAGAGCCTCTAGTTAGAGAGGGCAACTACATGTACACAGCACCTCTAACTAGAGGTGTTATATGGAATCTACAGGTGTGAACGGCACTTCCAAGTCATCGTCGGAGGCAAGCACCTATGGAAAGGGTTGCGAGGCGAGGTAATCGGCGATTATGACGGCCCCAAGCGCGCTAGCAAACTTGAAGCATGGATGAAGGAGTGGAAGTACACGAAGTCCTCATCCGCGTTCGATCCGCGGAAGGGTGGAGAGGATGCATCTTGGAAGACAAATCAAGATGAAATCTTCGTGACCATCAAGGAGATCGCGACCAATAAAACGGTGTCCGGAATTCCACTCAAGAATGTTTGGCACGAACCGTACGTTCTTTATGCTTCCAAGTTTTCTTACATCGCGGTTTAACAAGTCTGCAAGGTCGGGCATGCAATTGTGTGAAGCATTGTTTGTCCCACCAGCGCGGCTCGAGAGCCGCCAAGCCGAGCGTGAACACTACAGGCAGCAGGAAGCCGCAGTACCTCGGGCTCCGACGCCCCCTGGCCCTCCTACTAGCGAGCCGCTCTGGGCTTCTAATTCCCTACCCAAACTCCCAGGCGAGTCGAGATCGCCTTCTCTTTTTTGAAACGACTTAACAAACATGTAGGAGAGGCGACTGGTGAATGGATATCCATGCCCGAACTCGTGATGAAACGGGTTGATGTGCAAGTTGTCGGCATCCAGCATCTCCACAAAATCACGCCGTCCATGGCCGCGCTCAAGGGGAAGTGTGGTTGGCTACTCTTGGCGAACCCCCCTCCACTCAA
The DNA here is from genome assembly GCA_029378375.1 of Mycena olivaceomarginata. Taxonomy (NCBI): domain Eukaryota; kingdom Fungi; phylum Basidiomycota; class Agaricomycetes; order Agaricales; family Mycenaceae; genus Mycena; species Mycena olivaceomarginata. The sequence continues at coordinate 5,009 of JARKIC010001750.1, read as the reverse complement.
CGAGCCAAAGATCGAGGTTTTTGGAGTGGGCAAAAACAGCATGAAGCACAAGATTGAGAGAGGTTGTATCAAGCCACGCCGCAAAGACGACGCCGGTAAAGAATTGTGGGAAATCACCGCGCGGGTCATCATCCTTGGCCCAGATATCTACCATAATACGGCTCAGAAAGGCAAATACGCGCTGACCTTTCCCGAGCTCGTATCGATTCACGGTCCCGGCGTTGTGCCTGTGAAATTGGAGGGTGGGCAGGGACCACTTTACTTTCCGGCTTGGAGCTTGGCTTTGGCAAAGAATGTGAAGATACAGGCGCTGCATGGAGTTTTTGACGTCACAATTTTCCGATAAAAATCTGTACAGCTATAGGTACTGTAGTAGAATTATAGTCAACGCGCAGTAATATCTACTAAAATTCATGTTGTTTCAAATCGAACCGGAGACGCGTCTGGACGCGTCCTCGAAGTTGTGTGGATGAACCATATTATTTGACGCGTAGAAAAGCGTGTGAAACGCGTGTATTGGGAGATATCAAGACTTTGGTACTTGGACTTTTGACGCATTGGATGCCTCGGAGAAACCCACGATCTATCTTATCAGTTTCTCCGAGCCGGCTGCCGCCAACACAAGTGATTGATAGCTCGAGCACAGCTTTCTGCTTTCATCCTGACCACCACCATCTTTAAGTAGTGATTGTATTAATAGAGTTAATAGAGTACATGTACAATATACTGTATAATAGGAGCCTAGAAATACAGTAGCGGCACAGAACGAATAACAGATGTTGTACCTTCGCGAATCCAATCACAAAAATCCAGTGAAGTGAGTGGCACGTCAGAGGGTGCCTAACACACTGACTGACAAAAACACTCTTGCCAGAACGAACATCATGCCTCTGAAACTCTCGGCGAAGGCGCGCCACGCAGCAGCGACGTCCTCCCTGTCGTTCGCTCTGGAACCCGGTGCCCGCGTTGCCGATATCCGCCAGCATTTCGACACCACGCGCCACGACATCCTCCTTCCCAACGGCACGAGGCTCGTGCAGCCCCGGCTGCCTTCCCTCCTCACTCGTTTGGGAGCCATGCCACCACAGCTGACCCCAGAGTCCGAGGAGGATCCCGGTGCCGAAGAGTTCGCGGCGGCGGCGTCCAACGCCCCGGATATTATGCATGTCCTGGGTCCCGAGCGAACGTCGCTAAACCTTCACAATCGTATCAAACGGGGGAATCAGTCGGCGCGGTGGCAGGGAGAGGTGCTGCCCGTTCTCCTCCCCGAGCTGGCGTTGTTGCTCCAGGAGTCGAAGTCCTTGCGCGACTTGGACGGACGCGAGGCAGCAACACCTTTGTGTGCCTGCGATCGAAAGAGGCACAAAGTTGTAATCGTGCATTTCTCTGGTGTGTATTCACAAGCTCTCTTATATTCTCCCCGCTAACTCTTCGTTTCAGCGATACAGGACGTGGAACTAGAAGTCTGCAAGTGCACGACCGCTGCTGTGCAGCTCATGCGACTAGGCGCTTTCGGCTGCGCGCCCCTGCGCCCGTCGCTGGCAGTCAACCTACGCGTTTTGGAATTTGCGCGGAATTTGTTCCTGCAGATTTCACCGAACAATACCGCGATCACCCTGACTTTGGAGCGAGTGCTGGAAAACATGGGATATCAGCTTGAGCACCAGGTACGTCGCCCCCGCTTTCCTGACTTGATGACATTAATGTAGAATAAACAGCATTCCCTGCGACGTAGGTTTGGGAACGCGCTGATGTGGTACACCCACCTGTGCGATCTCATGAAATACCACTACCAGGGCATCATCGACAAGACACGCGAGGAGGTGGTGGGGCCTGAAATACCGCCGCCCCCTGCTCCTGCTCCACCCCCACCGCCATCTTCTCCAGCGCCTTCGCCAGCGCGCGGGTGTACAAGGGAGCAAAATGCACCTTCCACCCCCACCCCGCGCTGCCCATGCAGTGCGTCATCGGCGTCTGCCACCCCAACTCCCGCTGCCCCCGGTGGACGCAAACACGGGAGGGAGGCATCGCCGGAGCCACCCAAGAACCCATTCCCGGAACCGCCACTGCGGCTGCGCCCAAGCGAGTACCTACGGCGGCGATGCCCCGCCTGCTTCGCCAATCTCAAGCACGATCCCACAGCAGAGTGAGTCTGAGATGGGTCCCTAATGCCACCCACCTGTTAACGTCTCACACAGAGCCGACATCTTCCCATGCATCGACGCCTGCTTCACGCAGAAGAAGAAGAAGTCGGTGCGAGATCCAGTCAAAAAACACCCCAACTCGCTCTTCATTCCCGAGCAGCAGACGGCACGGACGGAGGAGTATGTGGACGGTGTCCGCGGTACGTCGGGCAAGAAGGAGCGACCTCGTAAACGCGGGGTGGGCGTGCACATGCTGGACGAAGACAAAGACGGCTACGAGCATGAGGACCTGCTCCTCCCTTGCTCGGTTCTGGACGGATGCGAGGTGTCGTTCAAGGCCGCCGACGAAAAGCGGGAGAAAGCAAGCACTGACTTCTTTGAAGATACGGCTCTCATGGCCCTCGTGTGTCGGCACAATCGAGTTCTGTTCCTCGCGAACATGCACTCTGCGGGGGAAAAGCAATTCTATGTGATTGCTCTCGTGGAGACTTTATTCCAGCACATCCCCCACGACATCGTTGTGGGTTTGCTGTACGATGTTGCCTGCTCCACGGAGCGCAGTTGCGTGAAGTGGGGGTTTCTGGACCGCTTCATGGGTCGAATCGCCTGGGCGGTGTCCGTCTTCCATGCTTTCGGGCACGAGTGGGCGTGTCAGCTGCTGTACCACCCTCGGAAACGAGTGGGCTTTGGGTTTACAAACAGCGAGGGGGCGGAGCGGTTCTGGAATTCCATTCGCCACTTGATTGCGCATCTACGCATCTGTGGGGTACGTCTGCATGCCTTTACTTCATTGAGATTCATCTAACTCGTTGAGGAGTATCACAACCGCCTGTACACGCTCGACGCGCAGATCATTCACCACCAGGAGGCCAGCCTCTTCCGCCTTGGGGATTGGATTCGCCGGCGCTATCACCACTGCCTCCAAAAGCGCACCGATGCCACCAAGGACCTGCGCGAGTCTGGAAAACCTGTCGCATTCTTGCGGGAGCAATGGAAAGCTGCAGGTAGTTGCCCAGACGAAGCCTTTGCCACGTACGTCGCTACATATTCTCGTCTTAAGTCTAGGTGCTCACTCGGTGGGTGTGTAGGGCGTAACAAAAATCTAGGGCAGCGAGCCGTCAATGCGGTGGTGCTGCTCCATTCGTCTATGAAGGCACGTCAAGAACTCCGTCACGAGCTGCATGAAAAGTACCTAAGGGCTGTCGAGGACGGGGACGAGGCGGCCGCGATGTACGAGCGGGAGTTTAGGGAGGCGGAGGAGGCTCTGGTGAAAGCGCAAGCGAATCTGCGGCGGAAGGAGGCGGCCTTGGGGGTCACCGAACACGCGGAGCTGCAGGAGCTCGTCAAGAGCGAGTACATGCGCCTGCGGATGAATGCACGCGCTCTGAAGCTGCGACTGCGGGAGCGGCTGCGAGCAAGGAAGTTCGAGATGGACGTCGTGGAGCGCGCGTATCGCAGACTCATGAATGGTAGGCATCGTGATGACTAGGACGGTCAGAAGCTAACCACTACTTAGACTCAAAACTACACGCTCACACCGAGTCAGCGGTGTGAAGCGCCGCGAACCGACGATCACCAAAATAGCGGCCGAGTACAATAAACTCTGTGGCCAGCTCGCCAAGCTCATCAAGGATGGAAAAGCCCTGGCGGGCTCGACCGCGCCTCTCCCAATTCCCTCGAAAGGACTGTGGCAACTTGAAGTCGACGATGTCATTTTCCTCGACGTTGTCTGGATGACGCGGACGACAACGACGGGAGCCACCGCCGTGGTTGTGCGATGAGCAGGTGCGAGTGGGGATCAAGGGCATGCTGCAATTGGACCGGTGTGTGACGAAGAGGACGCGCGGCTATGGAGGGAGACAATGGCGCTGCGGGTGTGGTTTGGGGAGGAGTGGCAACTGAGCAGAGAAGTCATCGAGAGAGCCGGTACGTTGTCTGGAATGTGCCGATGAAAACTCAGGCAACTGATACAGACCCACAGAGTCAGCGGTCGACAAATATCATCTACAGCTGCACCAAGACAAACTGGTCCACCTGTGCGCTACATGGGATAAGCACCTCCCCCGACTTTGGCCCCGAGAAGAAGGCGCTGCTTCCCCCGTGGGGTCCGAGCCAACGTCTGCTATCGCAGAGTGTCGCACCGAAGCCCATGTGGCTGCACGCGGAGAGGATCAGCATTACGGAGTAGACGATGATGAAGATGAAGAGGATGAGTATGACGAGGGCAGCGGGCGGCAAAGAAGAGGACTTCGAGACTTTGGATGCGATGGAGAGGGCGGACATTTACCGTCATGACGAACAGGAATAATTATTAGCTAGAGTTACGGCGCGGACTTGTACATATTCATCGACACTTAGTTAAGTGGTGTACTGGGGACAAAATAATGCATATACTTCACAAAATTAATCTCTTGCCGACAAGTGGCAAGCCTGAATAACTCCCAGCACATGAAGAAAGGGGAAGAATGGAGGCTTCGCCGATTGCTCAGGGTCGCCGATTGGGTGAGTGTTCCGATATATTCTAACGAGATGGCACTGATGGGCACTGCAGAATGTCTCGAAGAAATAGCGGGTGCTGGGAACAATGGTGGCCACTGACGCGCTTCGCTCAAACAGGATATGCCTGATAAAGCAACAGAAGGACAATGGGAAGAGCGCCGTCGGCTGGCAGTCAAAGCGCTGGGGGTCAACGCGCTGGGAGCACTGACGCCTTGCTCAAACAGGATATGCCTGATAAAGCAACAGAAGGACAATGGGAAGAGCCGTCGGCTGGCGGTCAAAGCGCTGGGGGTCAACGCGCTGGGAGTTATAAAGGTGAGTCAATTACGCTCACCCCACACCTACACTGACTAACGACAACGACAA